>APFE031730239.1:5071-64856 GCA_000404065.3 Pinus taeda | reverse complement strand
CATAAATATTTTTGAAATTTTAGTTTATTATTAGTTTAAAATGTTGTAGAAAATTTTAATTTATTTGAAATTGTTACTTGTGAATGTTTATGAGATATTTAGAGAGTTATTTTTGGGCTAGCCAATAAGGAATGGTGGCTAGAGTTAAGAATGTACATATAGGGGATTAAAAATAACAATGTATCGTCAAAGCTTTCAAGTTCAATTTATAATGAATTTTTATCCATAGCAGGTCATATCTGTTATCTAAATCCATTATTTTATGCTTGATCGCATAGCTTGTGTTTACTTAGAATTGGTTTTTTGGCTGAAACTTAGATTTGCATACACTAAATGATTTAGGATATTCCACAAAATACGCAGTTCATTTTACTTAAGTATTTTTTTTTTGTACAATGTTTTACAATCTAATTGACAAAAGTTCCTAATGGAAGAAGCATTCAAGATGCCATGAGTTTGAAAAAAGTTGTAAACGAGGGAGTAGAAACCAATTTTTTTGTTTTTTTAATGAATCACATCCTTGAGTATTTATATTGCAATTTAAATCAACATCAGTGGGTATCCATACCATATGGTCATGTAACCCTCAATATAATTGTAGAAAAAGACTTTTCAAAACCCATATCATAAATCTGGGCGATTTTACATATTGTTGTTGTCAATTATGTGTGGTTGTTGTTGAATTTTTGATGAAAGGCTAAGATTATTTAGTCCATTTTTTAAAATGCCAACTTTTGAAGTTTCAATTTCTGAATTTTATCATTTAAATAGGTTGGATAAAAGTATAAAATTCATTTCTACCAAGTGTTTGACAAAATCTATGAATGGTTGTAGATTCCATGGTTGCAAAGTGTTTGACAAAATTCCTCCATGGCTCTAGATAGCATGCTTGTAGAGAGTTTGTGAAAATGAATCAATAGTTGTAGATTGCAAGCAAGCATAATGTTTGTCAAAAGCCATCAATGGATGTCAATTGCATGTTTGCAAAGTGTTTATCAAAAGGCCTCAGTGGCTGTAGCTTTTATGTACATAAATCATCATATTAAATGTCTTGATGACTATAGCTTTTATGTACTAGAAATTTCACTAGATATAGCTTGATAAGGTTGCCAATTTTTCTATGAATGTGAAAATGAATTTAATAATTTTTTTGAAGTGTAAATAGAGAAAAATTCAATAGGAGAGTTGTTTCTTTTATCATCTAAATATATCATGAAAAAAATGGGTTGTTGTTGGAAACAATTTTAGAGTAACCATAATTGGAGGATTTACTTACTTGTGTAAGTGAGCATAATAAGTTTGGATGTGGCATGTATTCATGGGTATAATCGTATGCTTCAATAACTGTGGAAAACAACTATTTTTACGCAACTTATGTAGGTCCATTGTTTTACTTGGCGCTTCTTGAAGAATAATATGCTTTTGAGTCTGTAATAGTAGTTTCTCTTGCTCCAACATTCATTATACAATTCTCATAAATGAGGCATTGCCTTAATAATTAGTATACATAATTATTAATTCATGAATTTGGAAATTTTGTTGGGCCAATATATTTTTTTATTCCATTTTATAAACATATCATATTTATTATATTTATTGATGAAGAGAGCCATAGTCTTCCCTGAATTACCTTGCTATAGCTAGGTTGATACTCAAACACTTATATTTGATTTTTGTATTAGAAGTGTTGTCTTCTTGGGGCCAGACCTAGGTTCAGAAGTGTTTTAGCCGAAGTCTCAAAACTGTCGACCCTTTTAGTAACAATTCATAGATTGCGGACTGATGTCTCACTCGAGGTAATGCGGGAGGGTGTTGGAACAAGGTTTCCACACCCTAGGGATGTCTTGATGAAGTCTGTGAAGTTCGCAAACCAATCCTACTCGCTAACATTACTCTGCGCAACTTTTTGACCTTTGCGTAGCTCTATAAAGAGTCTGAAGATGCATAGTCTAAATCCTTTAAGCTTTCTGCGTTATTATTATAGATCTTAGCTTAGTTTTGTGGGCCCAATGTTCTTATCAATTATTCAAAATTCATAACAAGTGCACACAATCATAAATTAAAAGAAGATGGATAAACATATATCAGAAGCATAAACATGTAGATCTATGAATGGATGCACAATATTTCCAAATCAACTTAGGTTTATTAAACTTCTATTCTGTCACAATCCCAACTCTGCCATGTGCCCTTAGCTACAAGGATCCACGTAGATGAAGACTCTACCAGGCCTTTGCGCACATAGTTGCAGAGCCTCTTCGTACTTCTACAACCCAAGAATCTATATTGCATTCAAAAACCCATATCACCTAAGATCAACTCTAACCAAAAACTGACTACTACACTTAGATCCTCGCTCTATTTATACATTCCCATGGTCCACAGACCATGGGTGGGCCAACTCACTTTACATTACCTTACATTATTTGAGGGTGGACAACCATTTCACTTGACTCATTACAATTCACACTCTGCACCTGTGTTTTTCGAGGTCTTACATTTCAGTTGACCAAAATTCAAGCTACAAGCCCCAAAAATCCACTATGGGGGTACCCAATGCCTAACATTCCCCCAACACAATCATCATGACTCATCCTAAGTCGCTCGGCTAGTGTGGTGATCTTTGCTCGAAGTCCATACAACAACTTCTGCGCTTCGCAGATGTCTGCCACACATTCCTCCATTGTCTGTTGTATCAATTGTGCATGACCCTCCAATGCATCACTGTCAGAGGCACCTTCCTCCCTTTGCGCATATGTGTCCTGCATCTAGGCCAGCCTCCCCTCAATCATGGCGGTGACCCTGAACACTTCCTCAATCCAAGGCTGGATGCATGCTTTAAGTCCTACTTCTTTTTAACGTGCGGTGTCCACCTATTCTTTTAGATCTTGGGCCTCCCTCTTCTTAGCCAATAACTCGTAAGGGAGACCGTCTACACGGTCCCTTGGACATTGTCATAGGCCTACTGCAATTCTCGTGCTTTTGTCTCTAACTGCTATAGCATTGGGTCCTCCTGCAGTGAAGTGAGCATGAAGAGGGATTGGTCCAACAATCCCGTGCAGTCTTGTATGACATGCTTTATCTCTTTCAACCCAGAGTGAATGGCATGTTGGTACTTCAATCTAACTTCCAGGGGTATAGATGGTTGCGCCTTCAGTCACAACTCCATGATCCACAAGTTCAGCTCCAACTGAACCTTCGTGGGCGCCTTGTGGGTCTTTCGGACTCTAGCTACTAGTTGGTGAATCTTTTCTGCAATGGGGAGTGCCATTAGCACGACCAACTCCAAAATACTACTATAGGCCTCCTCCACTGCCTATTATAATCCCTGGTTCTAAGCAACCAGGTTTTCACTTTGTAAGCTAAGCTATTCTAGATTTACCTTCTGCTCACTCAAGACTTGGAGAACGCGACCCTGCCTGTCGCGAAGCTCAGCGGTTACCCAATCTTGCAGCTAGTATAGGGACTCTCTGGGAAGGGCGGATAAATTCAACCCCCATCCCCTCATGTCACCTTTGGCTTCTACTAAGACAACACCTTTTGGTAACACCTGATTGTGCATTATGTGAGTGCGCAACATTTGCTCAGCTTCAGGTGCACCTTCCATAAGGTGCGATGTCATCAGTCTTGGAGGTCACACCTGTAATGCCTGCAAATGCACTTTGAGTGCCCCCAACATAGTGGTGTGCTCTGTCATCAACTCTTCTAGAGAGTCCTTAGTGACATTGTGAACTGGTTTGCCATTGTCAAGAAGGGATCCCTTATAGGTCTTCATTGTCTTTGTCCTCTCTCGTGCGGTTGGCTTCTCCTGAATGCAAGGCCTCCTGAGTTGGGTCAATATTGTTGTACATTCCTCTACCTCATCCTCCCCCTATATGTCCTGCTTTGTGGACATATCCTAAACTTCCTCGGTCTCTTTAGTGGGCACGGTTGTGGTTTTTTCTGTCTGTACTATCGCTACTGTCTCATTTGTCTTCCACTGCATGGTGCTACCTTTTCCTAGTGCTTTCTCTCCACTAGCTTCGTAATGCACAGCTTGGTCTCCGTCTTTCGCTATTGTGCTGTGATCTTTTCCAGTTTTGCCAAGTCCAGAGCGCACCACTCCGGAGACCATGCCACGATTACATCAAATATTTCATCATCTGTTGCAATGAATGGAAGCTTCTCCCATGTTCAGACTGGATCCTTTCATGCCCGGATATATAGATTATGCATATCTGCCTTGAATTATGCCATGCTTTGCAAACTGTTGTATACCATCGGGGACAAATGAAACCTATAGTTGATCCAAGCTTGGATGCTCGGCTCCATCAATGTCCAAAACACCTTGATCTCGCAAACCCTTGTCACATCCTTCATTGCCCAAAGCTAGGTGTACCTCGCGGCTTCTAGTAGGTTCCTCTAAATGGTGGGAAACTGGCTATTTGTTGGTAGCTCCCACACAACCAACATGATGGATAAGCGCAACCACATGTAGTGGAAGGTCTTACCCTGCTCCTAGGCTTCCCTACAATTCATCAAAAATTCATTGCAGAGAGACTGCGCTTAGTTGAACTAGACCCCCTCTGCACACTGCTCTACAAACGCAATTACAGATGACGACACCTTGTCTGTGTAGCATTTCCTCATAATCTTGCTAGCCAACAGCTGGGTGGCTATGCACACCCTTTTTTCCTTGATGCTCACTATTACATACTCTCGCTTCATCTTCTCCAGCTTATATTTGGCCTTCATAGCATCTGAGAGGGCCAAGTCACTGCTTTTTCCTGCTATGGTTGTGGGATTGTTTCCTTTAATGGGTAACCGAGAAATCCAGTGAATGAAGTCAGCCATGATGGGAATTGACTCCTCCAGCCAAAAATACCCACCATGTAATAGACACAGTAGATGTCGAATGACAATGATCATGACGGACATGCATTGGTAGTGGGGTATCCACCGCAGATGCAGGAACTCGGCCTTCTCCATACCGCATAACCATTTATGCTGCAATAATTTCTCCACAGCCAGTGGTGGAAACTTCTCACTGTTTGTGAGGTCCCAGTCTTCAAACTTTATATTAGGTACCTGTCCCAGCAGTGGACCTTCAAACCTTAGTTCATTCAAAAGAAGTCGGCTCTAGAGCACACTCTTTGCGACCTCCCGGTACTTCGGTATCTTGGTTGTCCCTTTCCATGGGGGGATGTAGGGGGTCAACTTTATTGCAAAGGTACTTGGGAAACATTCCCAGCCTCATCGTGTTGTGCTTCAATTTGGGTGATCAAGTCTTGAAAATCTTCCTCCTCCTCTTCAATTTCCATGGTAACAGCTTTTCCTTTCTCTACCATTGATACTTGACTAAATTGTGGGTGTTGATACCTAGACTGGCCCCATTGTATGCTTGTCTTTTTGCATTCGCAGCATGCGAGGGGACTTTGGAACGTCTAGTGCAGTTGCTGCCTCTCCAAGCTCCTCCTGGGTCACACAAGGTTCTTGGGTAACTTCCGCGAATCTCACTCTGCTTCTCACAGCCATCATAATTTCTATGATGGATTTGTTCGGTCATGTACTCAAGGGTCACAACGTAGCTTGGTTCTCAATGCTCTATACTGGCTCAAATTTTAAACAACCAAGTGTTGCCTCGAGGCCACCCCAAGGGATTTTATAGTAATGTTTGAATTTGATTCGACCATTCCCTCTACTTCTGAGTCATTAATACCTTCTTGGTGGAAAATCGTCCTGAATCTAGCTCTTAATTCCTATCTTAATGGCCCGTCGCCCACTACTTTTTTCCTTAGATTGGACCTCTTGTCATGAAGAGTGACATCAACGGTCACCTCCCAGCCTACCCGCACAGCAGCGCAACTCATTACGCATGACCACAACCCTTGTGACGTACTAACCCTGTGTGGAACCTCCTTTCCACGCAGCTCTCCTACAGACTCGTTTATAGTCTTGCGCCCTATTTCAAATGCTTGGGGTGCTGAGACTATGCTTCCTACAGATAGTCAGGTGGTTGCACCCTTGGTGCGAGGTTTCAATTTTCTTGCTAGCCTGGGCCACTGGCATCCTTCAAATACCCTTGCATCCATTAGTGCATCGCATTCCTCTTTGTATGCTGCACTCCCTGGTTTAGTAAGGTGAGGTCACGACCATGTTAGTAGGGTCTCAACTCCTTATAATGTAGTAGTAGGGCTGGCTAGACTAGGCCCCATCATGCTTAGTTTCTTGGGGCCTGCTTTCACGACTTCGGTGTCTAGTTCACTAATTTCTTCGTCTAATATCATGTTTTTCTTCCTCACCAGTGCCCAATATTCATCGAGTTCATGAAGATTCAATATCTCTCACTAAATGGCTTCTTGTAACTGCCTAATTCTTTTACCCAAGTCCTCATGTCTTGCCCCAACTGTGGGAGTTGTGGTGTGGTGATTCTTTTCTACACTCCTAGTTTCATCTCTTCCTGGCAGTGTTGGGGTCCTTTGTGTGCTTCAGTTTTTGCTTATGCTCCTATAGGCCCATCGAACCGATGGTACGCGCAGGTCCCAGTCAGTTGATGTTTCTTGGATAACTTTGTTCATGACTCTACAGAGCTTTGTGAAGGATCTAATGTGGAATGTTTGTTTCTTTTCATGTTGCCGCATCGGGTTCTGATTTTTGATCCTCAGTCCAAGACGTGCTTACACAGCACACGACTACACCCATCAACACAGGTGGGTGTGCAGAATGCTTCGTCATAGCTACCTGACTCACATTCGACACTGGGAACTTCCAAACCATAAGCACGTCTATAATCTACATTCGCATCAGTTTCTAATATTCTTCTGGTGTGTATTCCACCATCATCCAGTTTTCGAGCGCAATGCCCATTCCATCGCACCATACTGCTGCTGCTCTGGTACTACACTTTCAAATTTGTCCAAGAATTCATCCACTCCTATTACCCCATCATATGTTGGCAGTTCCCTTGCTTCAGTCGTCATGCATTACAGTGATCTAATTATCATGTTACAATTCAGCATTGTCACTTTGTGCAACTAATTCTACCAACGTTCTATCTCTTCATCTATATCCGAAGTACAAGAACTATTGTGCTCCCATGAGATTCTCCCATCTACTGTTAGGTTCACCCAATCTTGTTCTTGCGCCGTTATCTAGTAAATGAAATCTAACTCATCATCACTATCATCATCGTGCACAGGTTCAGTGTAGCGTGCACCTTCAGCCAGATCTAGCGGGACTACTACGCAAAGGGAATTTTTCTCGGATATCATCTTCCACTTCTTTAGGTTGATG
Source organism: Pinus taeda (assembly GCA_000404065.3). NCBI lineage: Eukaryota > Viridiplantae > Streptophyta > Pinopsida > Pinales > Pinaceae > Pinus > Pinus taeda. The sequence goes on along the minus strand of APFE031730239.1, from coordinate 57,584 downwards.
ACTCCATTCATATCAATGGCCTAGTCTATTCCTAGCAACGTCGGGTAAGGGTTGTTGTCATCAACAATCTCTATCACCTCAAAGTCCATCTATGTGCTTGTACCTTCGATATCAATTGTTACCCCTTGCAACCTCCCTATGGGAAAAATCTTATGTTGGTTCGCCATTTGTAATTGAATAGGGGACCACTGTAATGCAGGTTTGCCCATACGTTCCCATGTCTGTTTTGGTAACAGACATCGGACCCTAGGTCTAGGATTACCTGATCCATTTCATATTCACCAATCTGTGCCATCAATCTCATTTCCCTCCCATTGCACAAGTCATGCTTTCCTATTTTTTAGACTACGTGTGGTTCCCTTGATCCTGCACACTTGGTGATCAACTCTTGTAGTCCCTTAACTACCTTATTATCATGGAGTAGTTTCATGCATGTCTCTAAAAAGTTAATTAACATAGAAGGATCCATCCCTCTGTCTAGTTGATCCTTACTACCTAAAGTAGAGGCCTCCACAAAGCTCTTCTTAGCTTCCATAAATGCTTCTTTGAGGTCAAACTCAAGTTCCTTTGTAGGAGCCTTGTGAACCCACGTATCTCCCTCAAGCTGTTTCCCCTTATCTTCCCCTGTGTTCATGCCACTTCTGATCATCATGTTTAAGTTAGGGTCTTCTTCACACAGCTCAGACCTTGTCATTTGAATATTATGCATTGCAGTAGGCTGGAGTACCCCTTTCTCGCACATCTGTGTGATCAACGTAGGACAATCTATTTCTTCTTAATCAAACTAAGAATAGTACGAAAAAGATAGTCTCATCAGGTTGGTACAATCATGAGCATAGTTCCCTGCTCCTCCGTAATTGTAACAGATTAGTTATCCTTGACCCCTTCCTGGCCCCATTCCTCCTTGTCCTCAACCCCAACTCTGAAATCCAGTGTGCACCATCCATGCAGTTGGGTCAAGGCCTCGCATTTCCATCTACATTCTATATGGTGGGGTCCACTCCATCAATAATTCATAGCTGCATCTAGTATGTTCGTTGTGGCCCACTGATATACAAAAGTTACAAAACAACTGCTGCAGAGTGTATGTATACTTCTACAACAAGTCATAGTTGTATGTCGCGTGTTTTCCTCCTATCTGGGAGATCACACACCATAGTGGGGGTGTCACACTCAGCCTTGCTTGTGCCTCTGGTCTTAATGACATGGGTCCCCCTCCTACCAAGTTGTTCGTGAATACTGGGCAGTGATCCTTATCGTGGCCCTAGCCTTTGCATTTTATACACGACACTTCCTTATACGCCTCTGGCCGCGGTGCCCTATCCTGCTTCAAGTTTTGCATTTCTAGGCAAAGATTTTGTAGCTTTGCGTGAATCTGTTGGACTCTTAACCGTGGGTGATGTATCATTGTTTCATGCAACCTCATCACCATTTCCAATGATTTTGCGTGGGTGGAAAGCTTGTATAGTGACAACGTCGTCCTCAGGTGAGGTGTTAAAGATGCCATAAACAATGCGTGGTTCTACACATCTGTTAGTGTCATTTTGGCATCATGAATCATACTCTTTGGCCGCTAATCCAGATCCTACAGAGCCTCACCTAGAAGCATCACGATCTCCTTAAATCTAATGATTGACTACGTCTTTGATTTCGACCGGCTAAATGCTTTGTTCAGCACATTCTGGATCTTCGCTATTCCTACATTTGGGCGATCATTTGTGTGCTTGATATACCACGTCAATGCACGATCCTACAATATTCTCACCAATGTAGCCTTATTAATGTTATCATCTATAACCCCTTGTGCTTCCCACACTGCTCTTACCATGAACCAGAACTAATCGAGGTCCTCATTTGAATTTCCAACTCCTTTGAATACGAGTAGCTTAATCATGCTTGCCATGCTAAACCGTGGGGGTGGTGGAGGTGGGGTGGGTGATGATGGGGGTGAAGAAGGTGAAGCGAGTGATGGCGTGAGTGGAGGTGATAACGGAGGAATGTGATGCCTTAGTAAACAGACCACACTCCTTGGAGAAACCTGAGTGCACTCTTCCTCGCTTGCTCGCAGAGGTGAAATTAAAGGACTATTTCCTAACCCTTCGATACCTTTGTAGACCTTTCCGCTCCATGTCCTTTCAATCGTTAATGTATTCCCATTACCCGTTTTTCTCATAACAACATCTTAATCCAGGTATTCAAAGATTTGATGTACTTACCTCGCGGCCCCTTGAGGAAATGTCCTTTTGCTTTATTGTAGCTTACAGTCATGTCTATCACAAATTGAGTGATAAACCCTCTTATTACCTAATCACGCTAATGGTCTACAACCTACGTGATCTTATCTTCTGATGCCTCTAGCCTGCACACTAATGTTGGAGTCCACACTATTGGTTGATGGAGCTTATACCTTCCCAGGATGTCGGCTAACCTCGTGATCCAATCATACAGCTCTGAAGAGAAGCACACAAAGAATATCTCATGGATTTTTTTATATACGTAGTGATCCAGTCACCTCTTCTCAGATATCTATGGAGTTCTATTTTCCTGTGTCACGAACTCGTGAAGCTTCTGATCCAACCAATCTTTGATTTCCTTCTTCATAGGATTCCAATATTCTGACATCATACATCCCTTAGGCAAATCCTGGTCCCAACAACGGAACCATTTTTTGGCTTGTTGGGGCCTGACCTAGCTTCAGAAGTTTTTTAGCTGAACAAATCTTGAAACTACTCGCCCTTTCGGCAACAGTCCATGGAGCACGGACTGAGGTCTCACCCGAGGTATTATGGACGGTTCTAAAACCAGGTTTCTACACCCTAGGGATGTCTTGATGAAGTCTGGGAAGTTCACGAACTTATCCTACATGCTCGCACTGCTCCATGCAACTATCTGACCTTCGCATAGCTCTGTAAAGAGCACAAAGAGGCATAGTCTAAATCCTTTAACCTTATTGCGTTATTATTATAGATCTTAGCTTAATTTTGTGGGCCCAATATTCTTATCAATTATTCAACATTCATAACAAGTGCGAGCAATCATAAATTGTAAGAAGATGCATAAACATATACCAGAAGCATAAACATACAGATCTACGAATGGATGCACAATATTTCCAAATCAACTTAGCTTTTATTAAACTTTGCTTCCATCACAATCCTAACTCTTAGTTGTAGCTGTCCTCACACATAGCTACAAACTCTACTAGGCATTTGTTCACACAATTGTAGAGCCTCTTCCTACTCCTACAAACAAAGACTCAGACTTACAAACTTAGATTGAATATCGCATTCAAAACCCATATCACTTGAGATCAACTCTAACCAAAAACTAACTCCTACACTTAGAGCTTCACTCTATTTATGCATTCCCATGGTCTGCGGACCATGTGTAGGTTGACTCACTTCTCATTACCTTACATTATTTGAGGGAGGACAACCCTTTGACTTGACTCATTACAATTCATGCTCCGTGCCCGCATTTTTCAGGGTCTTACATTTCATTTGACCAAAATTCGGGCTACAAGCCACAAAAAGCCACTATGGGGGGATCTGCTGCCCAACTAGAAGCATGATACTTTTGTGGTTATTATATCAAGAGTCAATAAGTGGATCTTATTTACCATAATCTAGGAAGTAAAATAGGTTGATCTAGCTTAATGTCCACATGTGGCATTATGCTGGAATTTATTTCTAGCAATAGTTAGAGCTCATGTATAAATATGAAAGAATCACATGCTATCATATTTAAACTTGACAGGAAATGTGTTTTGAATTTTTTTTTTTAAGGAAAAGTTGTCCCTAACTTCTTATGTGATATTCTTATATTGAAATAGATGAAGGAACATGATTACATGATAACTATGTTATTAACATTACATGAAAAAAGAGTATTAGTGATTAATGTGACCTCTACTTCTCTATATTATTGATGGTTGGTAAGATGGGACCTTTCATATGGTATCAAAACAAGCTAGAACATTAGGGCCTAATGGGCCAACATGCTTGCTAGTAAGTTGGTGGTGTAATGATGTTGATTTTGCATGCATGTTGAATGGTTGTGTATGTTCACTTGGGAGAATATTGGTTGCATAGGGGATATTATTATTATTATTATTTCATTTACAAACTCAAGAAATAAAAAATAAAAATACTTTCTTATATTTCTTAATATTTTTGTTAAAACAAATTATTGGAAATATGTTAAAGGACTTAGATACATGTTGGGAAAGGATGCTCTTCTGAAGTTGGTGTTAAATCTATGCATGTGAATGACTTGATTGTCAAAAGGTGAGTGATATATATGGAGTTCATGTGTGGTTTCATATCTATTTAATTCTTCATTATCAATGTTGTATGGGCTTGGTAGCCATCTTTACTAGCTGAAATTGTATCTACCATGAGAAATATTGACCTCAGCTAGATTATAGTCTGCTGGCCTTAGTGTGTAATATTTGGGAATGTGTAAAAAATTTTAAGGCTGAGATTCAATTAACGTGATGATTGAGTTCATCATGTTAATTTTGACTCTTTTCTTATTTACACTAATGGAAACTTAACCAAATTTACCTTGAAGGATGTCACTTTTATCCGTGAATGTAGATTCACGAGTAATGCATGTGCATTAATTTGATAAATATGATTTTTTTTTTCTCGGCAATACTAGCTACTTTTATATTAAAATATACAGTGGAATTTTACAACCATAGACGCTGGCAGCCCAGGGCCAACTTTGGCTCCATGGGTAGCATAGATCGACACTTACAAATGCCTCGCAGGGCGACATTATCAAAAGACCGCGACATTGTCTGAAGACTGACACAGAGAATTTCGAGAAGCTTCATGACAGCCCACACAGGGGTGTTTCAAGAGAAGTCTTGTGGAGTATAGCTGCTAAAAAAACTGCTGACAAAACCCAGAACATACAAAAAATAGGACAAGCCTAGACCCGGGTTCAAAACTAACTGCTTCACATCTATTAGAGCACCTCTAACCACGAGCACAATGTGACAAACATAGGTAAACAGACAAGACACAAAACATAGACTAGCTATTAACCAAAACCCGACCTGAGAGAATGCGTCGTGAGTGTGGAGTCACCGGGACGCCGACGCCTTCTGGAGCTATTCTTCAGGTATCTCCTCCTTGATTGGGCATCCCCAGTGATCCTCTGGACTACCCACCTGTGCATCGATGGGCTTTTTCTACGAGGAAGGTGATTCAGGGTCATGAGAATGCGAGGGTGGCAGAGGGCACGCTGCTTCTGAAGTGCCTTCCCCCGTGGACGACTATCCCAATAAACTCTTGCCCTTACCCTTTCCTGAGCGTTCCTCATCAACTGAACGCCCCTCTGGTATGGGCTTCTCTTTTCCACGCTCAGAGTCTTCCTTCCCGACAGCCGAGGGCGACCCCTCTTCATTCCCTTCTGGAGTGTTGGTGAAGAGCACCGAAATGTGCACGTTGACGCCCAGATTTCCCTCTGAGCTACCCAGCGAGAAGATGACTGAACCGAAGGCAGGTAGCACAGGTTCCCCAGTCTCACGATTGCCCACCTCCACCGCTTGGCCTGGCTGAATTGGGGTGGCTCCTCTTCTGCGGTGGCAATAACAACAGCAACAGTGGTGATGAGAGTCCACTGCGGGAGGGCGGGAGGCTACTTCCCGTCCCGATCTTCGCCAGCAAGGCATCCTCTCCCACACCATGAAATCCACCAATCCAACACTCCGTTTCCCAGCAAAACGATACCAGAGAGTTTGTTGCTCCTCAATTGGGCTGAAGCCGAGCTCAAGAGAGCCAAAACACAGGCTGAGAAGAGGTAAAATGAGACAGGCCTCTCTCCAGCTCTCCACCTCCAACTCTCGGCTTGAATTCTCAGATTGCTCAATGTTTCCTTCCCACCAAATCGCCTCCATATCCAACAAACCAGCCCATTTAAACTCATCGTCTTCTGCGTTGAGGGGACTTTCATTAAATGTTGAACGTAGGGTCACCCTCACCTCAAACTGCTCCATTAAGGATGCCTGTATCCTCACCCGCGTTGGAGCATTGGCAGCTTGAGACATTTATGGCTTCTACGCCTTCACGTGGCAGCGCGTGCTCGCCATGTGGCTCATCCCTTGCCCGACGTAGGTCACCCACATCCGGGGAATTTGATAAATATGATTTAGGAATACACTCTTAAACATAAAGAATGAAATCTTTGTGATTTATTTAACATGATTTTGTGTAGTTTAGATTGACATTATGCATCAAATAGCTTGAAATTACTCAAATACTAGGTTGTGGTATGACCTTCTTATAAACAAGAGGCTTCAATGACTTGTGCATGAATGGTTGTTGAAGCCATTTTAAGAAACACTTGAAGGTTATCTTTTCCTTAAGTTATGTATGGGTGTGGAATCCATACTAGAATATATATTAGGTAAGGTATGGGTGTGGAATCCATACTAACATATATCTATGACCTAAGTAATTCCTTTGGTTAGAATGAACAATTTTTTTTTGATGATTAAGGAAGATTTATTATGTGTAATTAAGGTTAAATGGATATAGGTTTATAGCATGACTTTGATTCAGATTTAAATCCATTATTTTCTTTTTATTACAAAAAGATACTAATATTAGTATAGTGAACACTATTATGTGGTTTAAAATGCTTTGGATAACTGATTTTGATATGTGGAGCCAAGTGTGAACTAGGTATCTATTGTCTAGTATTGTACTTATTTTGTATGTGTTGGATTTAAGTAGAATTAAATTTATTTTCAAGTTCTTCAAATGTAGAAAGATATTATTGTGATAAGTTGATGAAAAATATTTTCTATTAGCTTAAGACAAATTAGGTCTAAGAAAGTCATAATAGTCTCCTTAATAATTTTATCGATTGCATATTGGTTGAATTCTATGAAAAGTAAATTAATTAGATAAATGTTTGAAGATTGAAGTCATGAAATGCTCTAATTTACTTGTAGTTACCCAGTCAAGTCAAAATTCATATGGTTTATGAACTTGATTAACTGCTTTCTTGAAATTTGATTAACTTGTAAATTGTTAAGATAATAACATGTTTAGAAGATAAACATGTTTTGTGGTGAGAACATTGTTTTATTTGAAATTAAAGGAAAAATGTATGCGATTAATGAAAAGCTTATTTGAGTTCTTGTTTTACAAGAATATCTACCTGTGACATTTTTTAGGGGGAGAAATTGAAGGAGAGTGAGATCAGATTTTGATGCATTGGAATTATTGCATGATTTATAAACCTAAGATGATTGTATTGTATCTAGAATGGAAGAGATTGTTGGATTTAATAATTTGTGTTTGGATGTATAGGTGTATCAGTAGTTATTAGTCCTATAAAAGGTTGTAATCTTTTGAGAGGATGGTAATTCTCCTAGAACAGTGGGGGGCAAGCTCAGCTTTAGTTTAGAAATTCCATTGTGATAGTCTAAATATTATTTAAATTCAATAATATTCTTCATATTTTAATAAATGTATGGTTTTCCTAGCTTGATTTTGTGTATGTATTGATAATAAGGAATAGGACCTGAAACCAAATGAATGTATTAATTACTATATAGCAATCATGAGATAGTTTTTACATGGAAAAAAAATTGAGTTACATTTATCAAGGTGGATTAAATAAAATAGATATTATATTTTCATAATTATTTGATTTGTTCTTGATTAAAAACCATGTCCCAAAAGATATCATTAATTTGTTTTCAGAATGATGATATTCTAACAGATTCATTAATTGATTCCTAGGTAAGAGAAGAGAATAATATTGAAGATTATAGGAACTAAAGGAATGGTCTATAATACAAAAGTGAGTAAATCAGCACTGTATGGAATCTATCTTGTTAGTTAAAAAAAAGAAAAAAATTGTCCTAAACCTCAAATTGTTATTTTTCTTAAAGAGTAAACATTTAGTAAAACATCTAATAAGATTTTGATTGCAAGGGTGTCTTATGGAATAAAAGAGTGTTATGACATACTATTTTTTTTATTTGCAATGTAAATTGTAAATGGATGATTGGATCCTTCTTGTATGCAAAAATTGATTGTGAGATTGGATGGACCATCATTGTTGTTTATACAACTAATGTGGGAGTTGTTTGTGCATTGGAAATCTCATTTTTTCTATAGAAACCTAAGAGAATAACACAGGAGAGATTATCCAATTCTTAATGCATTCGATAGAGAAAAGACAATCATTTGTAATCTAAGATCATTGTAATATCGTGTAAAAAAATAATAAAATGTTTGACTAGATGATTATTTTTATATAGTATGTATTGTGGTGTATGTCAAAACCCATCTAGTATGGCATGACTATATATGATTAAAAATGGTATGTTTTGGTTTTCCTGGAGTTTATTCCAATTTAGAAAACATTAAACTATGAATTGGCGTGAAGAAAAATATATCAAGTACATATACATAAGGTTAACACCTTATTGATAGGAGAATCAAAAGAACTATGTATCTTATGACTATAGGAAAACTTCAAGTCAAGTTTACCTCAAGAGGGGGATTATGTAGTGTCCCTTCTTGGTGAGATTAGATTGATGGCACTTGGAGAGGGTTATTTTGATGCAATGATATAAGATTATGCATGTCATACTTTTGCATATGATTGTATGTTATGGACCTAGTTTGGATGTCTAGTTGTTGTCTTCTTGTGATAATATTTATGGTTGTGTGTATAAGACTAACTTTTCCTAAGCAAATATTATCAATGTTTTCTCTCTTGATGTCCCACTTTTGAAATAGGTGTATGACATGGATGGTGATATAGGATTGAGACACATAGATGCATGGATTACCATTGTTATGTGGAACATATGGTTAATTATGATTCATGGATCATACATGATTTGGATTATTATTTATGATTAATATTATACTAAGCAGGATGTGGCAGGGACTTGGTCATTTCCAACAAGGATGCTCAAGTTATAAATGACCATGAAAGTCATTTCTCGAAAACCAAAATGACTGTGGAACTTGTGCACAATACTCCGTGAAATGTGAACATGTTAATTATGAAATTCATTTGATTCCTTTGATCTATGAGATTTTGATGTGTTTAGGTCTTGGAATAAGACCTTACCAACAAACCATCAAATGTTTATGAGCTCATAATCAGTACCTTAAGGCGAAGCATGGAGTTTCAAAGTATAATAGATGAGAAGCCATGAAAATTATGGCGTGGAGTCCTAAATAAATGAAATATGAAGACGTGGAGCCTTGGATCTATAATAAAAGGATTAGGGCGCAGATTCCTAAATCCATGAAAGATAAACATGTTGATTGTTGGATCTATAATAAATGGATTGGGACGCAGTGTCCTAAATATTTAAAAATATCAAGGTGTGGAATATCGGATTATTGGAATAGATCAGAGCATGGAGTCCTCAATCTACTAAGGCACGAAGATGCATGCAATAGGGATGTGCAATCCCTATTCTCCAGTAGAAAAATAGGACTCATGGACTGCTCATGGATGAATTTCCTTAATAAAATATCATTTCTGATAATTATGGACCGACTTTCTAAAAGTAGAAAGTAATGTATGGAATCTGAAGTATTAACTTCCATAAGTAGTAAGTCACCTTGCATAAATTGGTAATCAAGAGTAGGAAAATCACTTAGCTTATCACTAATCAATCCTAATATTTTAATCTCAACACAATCGTCAATATTATTAAATTGTTATTATCTTCTTTGAGACTATGATATTATTACTAAGAGGGAATTATAAGTCACCTTCATCTCCTCAATCACTTCACACGTATCTCCTTGATGAATCTCATCGCTCTATGTAACTCTCTTTCTCTTTTAATAATACATTACACTGTCTTTTTTGCACTCATTAAAGAATTACATACCCTTTACACTCATTAAATACATGTCATAAAAGATTCCTCTTATGCTCTCTTTAATGCATATGCTACACTCTCCTTAACTAAGGCATGCATACCTCTCCTTAATTTCATGAGTTACACTATAAATGGAATACAAGGAATGCATATTACTCCTCCTTTATGAAAAAATTTTTTTGCTCCTCCTATATATGTGTCTCATATTTTCTAAATGGGGACATGTTCATTTTGATACCAAGAGTTGGATAGATTTAATATATATATAGTACCTTTATATATATATATATATATGAAAGTGGACAGACTTGGAGAGTGCCAATTACTTTTGCACAATGAATATTGAAGAATTAATACTATATTCTAAATTACTTAATGTATCTGTACTTTGTTTGAGATGAATATGATGTGGTATTTGCGAAAGGAATGGAAATATCTTCCTCCAACTATTGTGACTTTGATAATATCTCTTTGCTTACTACTATATTATTTTAGACCCGGTATTCTTGTGAGCTCTTACAAACTCAGCATTCTAAGTTGGGAGAATTGTTCCACTTAATATGGAGACTGTGAAAACCAGATGGGTGGGTTCAAGATATTGGAGTTGCGCATACACTCAAATGTATGTTATGTACTATATAGCTTATATATATATATATATAGTATATTATTTGCAATATATATAGTATATATACTATACTGAGTATAACATAGTATCAAGGCTATATTCATAAATATTCTTGAAATTTTACTTTATTATTAGTTTTAAAGTTTTCTAGAAATTTTAATTTATTTCAAATTGCTACATGTGAATGTTTATGAGATATATATAGAGTTATTTCTCATCTAACCAATAGTGAATGACAACTAAAGACGAGAATGTGCATGCAGGGGATTAAAAAGAAGAATGTGCTCTCAAATTTTTCAAGTTTAGTTTATAATGAATTGTTGTCCATAGCAAGTCATATCTATTATCTAAATCCATTATTCTATGTTTGAAAACATGATTTTTTTTCTTAGTGTTAATTGGATTTGTACTTCAAACTTAGATGTATGGACACTACATGATCGAAGAGATTTCGCAATAGATGTAGATTTGCAATTTCATTGGCAGAAGATCTTAATGGTGGAATAATTCAAGATGACATCAGTTTGATGAAATTATCGTTAGAATAAAATTTCTTTTTATTTCTCCACGTATAGCTATAGATGAAGTGTGCATACTTAGTGTTTGAAAAAAGTTGTAAATGAGATAGTAGGAGTCCATTTATTTGTTTTTTTAAATAATCACATCCCCAACAATTTATATTGTAACTCAGATAAACATTAGAGGGTACCTATACCATATTTACTTGTAAATCCCGACTTGATTGCAAAAAATAATACTTTTCAGAACCCGGATCATCAATCTAGGTGATTTCGCAAATTGATGTTATCAATTATGTGCACTTGTTGTCAAGTTTTTGATGAAAGACTAAGATTGTTTAGTCCTTGTTTTAAGATACCATCTTTTAAAGTTTCAATTTCCAAATTTTATGAGTTAAATTTGTTGGAGAAGAATCTCAATTTCATTGTTTCCGAGCATTTGACAAAATGGTTCAATGGTGATCACATGCTTGCAAAGTGTTTGAAAAAATGCCTTAACGGTTGTAGATTGCATGTTTGCAAATTGTTTGTCAAAATGTATGAATGGCTTTAGATTGCATGTTTGAAATTTTTTTGTCAGAAGTCATCAATGGTCATAGATTGCATGTTTACAAAAAATTTTGTGAAAAGGCCTCAATGGCTATAGTGTTTATGCACATAAATCATTAAAATAAATGCCGTAATCACCACAACTTTTATGTACTAGAAATTTCAATAGATTTAGCTTCCTACATTTACAAATTTTTGGTTGAATGTGAAAATATATTTAATAATGTTCTTCGATTGTAAAAATAGAAAATTTCAATAGGAAAATTGTTTTATTTGTCATCTAAATCTATCATAAAATAAAAGGGGTTGTTGGAAATTTTTTTACAATAACCAAATCTATAGGATTTAGTTACTTGAGAAAGTGAGCATAATAAGTATGGGCGACTTTCATTCATTCATGGGTAGAATATTATGCTTCAATCACTGTAGAAAACAACTATTTGTGCCTACATTATTAAGGTCCATTATTTTACTTGGCACTTCTTGAAGAATAATATGTTTATGAATTCGTAATAGTAGTTTCTCTTGTTGCAATATTCATCATATAAATATCATGGTTGAAGAATTTCCTTAATAATTTGGATTCAAAATTTTTAATTGATTAATTTGGAAATGTCATTAGGTCAATATATTTTGTGATTCCATTTCATAAACATATCATACTTATTAGATTTACCAGTGAAGAGAAGCATAGTATTCCCACGGATACCTTGCTATAGATGGGTTACTACTTATACACTTATTTGTGATTTTTGTAATAGAAGCATGATAATTTTGTGGTTATGATATCAAGATTCAATAAGTGGAGCTTATTTAGCATAATCTAGGAAGTCAAATAGGTTGATCTAGCTTAATGTTTGCACGTGACATTGAGCTGGAATTTGTGTCCATCCTTAAAGCTCGTGTATAAGGATGAAAACAACACATGCTATAATCTTTTAAACTTGAGAGGAAATGTGTTTTGGATTTGGTTTTAAGGGAAAGCTATCCCTGATTTCTTATGTGACATTATTAGATTGAAATAGATGAAGGAACATGATTGCATGATAACTAAGTTAATAATGTTTAAAAAAATGAGAATTAGTGATTAATGTGACCTCTAGTTCTCTATATTATTAATGGTTTATAAGCTAGGACCTTACATATATATCACATATTTAGCAGGTGCTTCAGATATATGATTGTCCACATTTTCCCTAAAATATCCTATTATCAACCAATTCTCTTTGTTACAATTTCTTTACCTCATGTTCCATATATGTCCTATGAACATTTCATCCTTCAATTTTACCAATCAAGAATTTGTTTTCCCTTTTCAAAGCCATTTTAGTTTCCTCTTAAGGATTTTCATATATATAATTTGTTTTCTTGTTTATAATGTTTTCATTGGTCCCATTATGTGCCCCAATTATTGAGTTTTTTCAAATATATCAACTTATTATTTTTAATTTGCAAGGAAAATAGTCCTCGAGTTTGCTTTGCAAATCTTATTAGTTGTACAAAGAAAACATGTTCATATACTCCATGGTAGTTTGTTTCTGAACCATATGGGTATAATATTTAGAATAATTGTGCTTCAATTATTCTATTAACATCTATTTCCTTGATAATAGTATTTTAGTTATGCTAATATTAATATTAAACATGTTGAAGAACACTATTTTTTATGTACTTATTGCATAGTGTTACACCATATCTGTAGGCTACTGGCTCTTAATATTTTTTTCTTTTTCAATTTTCTATTCATACCTATACATTACAATGTCTTTTATCTTCTATATGCACCACTTGCTCCTTGTTCCTAGGGTCAAAATCTTCCTTAGATAATTTATTCATAAAAATAATTTGTGTCCTCGAATTCTAATTTAAGTTCTTGCCTTCTTATTTTATTCCATTGTACCTCTTTATTGAATCCAATCATAGTACACCTGTCAATTACATGGAAGTTTGTATCTTACTTTTATATAACCTACTTAGTTATTCTACCTCCTTTCGACATTATTTTGATATTTGTTGGGTGTGGAGCATGATTATTTAGAGGTCCTTGTTTCAGCTAGATGTATACCCTAGGAAGTTTGCACACCCCTCCACGCAGGGGTGTACAAGGGGGGACTTGTCCCCCCCCCCCCCCACGAGGGTTCGGGGGGGCTAGTCCCCCCTGGTTGGGGGGTTCGGGGGCCAGTGGTCCCTCGGTGGGGGTTTCAAGAGCAACGCCCACAAAGCTAAAAACATATGTAAAATTGCCTTGTACGACTATAGTAATTTCTAGTCAATCTGGGCCATTCATTAGACAGATGATCTGATGGTAGAACTTATGTTTAGTTTATGGGTTTTTTCCCTAGAATGAAATCCCTATCTTTGTATGAGGGCATTGTACTTTTGAGGTTGTGTAATAGATGTGTATTCTCCATGTGAGAAACTAAGAGGCGAGACTGCGAGAGAAAACAAAGGATATTACAGTGGATCTGTTGTAGGTTGTGTCTGTTCATTTTGCTGGATAATAGAAAGGAAGGACTAGCTGTTCGGGGTGGACGTAGCCCAAACTGGGTGAACCACGTATATCTATGTCTCTCTGGTTTTTATATGTTTTCAGTGTTTATATTTCCACTCTATTCTCTGTGTTCCATTGCTCCATAATGTATAATTTTCTAACAACTAGTATTAGAGTTGAAGGTCTATTTGGTTGATAAACTCGCAGGAAATAAGGGTTCCTCATTCGAGTGGAAGAAATGGCGAAAGATGGTAAGTTTAGGGTCGAAAAATTTAACAGCAAAAACTTCTCACTGTGGGATATGCAAATGGAAGATTATCTGTATCAGAAATATCTGTACCTACCATTGGGCAGAAAAGCAAAGATGCCGACGGGTATGACAGATGAAGAATGGAACCTTCTTGATAGAAAGGAACTAAGAACAGTACGATTGTGCCTCGTAGTGTCGGTCACCTTCAACATTTCAAAGGAAATAATGACAGAGGTATTGATTAAGGTGTTGGCAAAACAATATGAAAAACACTTGGCCTCAAACAAGGTATTTCTTATGAAATGGTTATTTAATATGAAGATGTCAGAAGGTGGATCTACTGCAAACCATTTAAATGATTTTAATACTGTTACAAGTCAGTTATGTTCTGTAGGGGTAAACTTTTATGATGAAGTTAGATCTCCATTATTCTTGTGCTCATTTCCAGAAAGTTGGAATGGTTTAGTAATGGTCATTAGTAACTTTGTTTCTAGATCTAGTACTCTAAAGTTTGATGATGTTGTCGGTGCTATTCTTAGTGAGGAAATGAAACAAAAAATATTTGGTGAGACATCAGGTAATGCTGTAAGTGCAGAGTCTAGGGGAAGAAATATGGAAAGAGGAAAGAGATCAGGATATCCCAGTAAATCAAGAAAAGGTAGATCCAAGTCTAGATTGGGGATAGTGTGTTAGAAATACGGAAAGAAAGGACACTTAAAGAAATATTGTAGATCTCGGAAGAGAAAAGAAGGAAATGCACAATAGGAAAACAATCATGAAGAAAATGTTACAAGTGAGGTGTTACAAGATGCTTTGATTATTTCTTTCAAAAATATTACTGATTCATGGGTGGTATATTCAGAGGCCTCATTCCATGCCACACTTGATAAGAAATATTTTCATGACTATGTTCAAGGAGATTTTGGGCAAGTCCATTTGGGTGATGAGAAACCTTGTGAAATTGTTGGAATGGGTAAGGTTCTTTAAAATAGCAGAATGGAAACCAATGGCTACTAAAGGAGGTAAGGCATGTTTTAGATCTGAAGAAAAATCTGATTTCAATAGGGAAATTAGGTGGTGAAGGTTGTCTGACAACTTTCACAGATAAATCTTGGAAGGTCACCAAAGGAGCCCTGGTAATAGAAAAAGGCGAAAAGGTTGGTACATTGTATTTATGCAATGGTATTTCTAACTTTTTTAATGCTTTAACTTCCAAAGGAGCGGATGCAACATTATGGCATCATAGGCTCGAGCACATGAGTGAGAAGGGGATGAAGATTCTTCAATCAAGGAATTTGTTACCAGGTTTGAAAAATGTTGATTTGGACTTCTGTGAGAATTGCATTTATGGAAAACACAAGAGAGTCATATTTATTGGAGTTGGGAAAGAAAAGAAGAGCGAAAAATTAGAGCTTGTGCATATAGATGTATGGGGACCTGCTCAGGTATCATCTCTCGGTGGCTCTCGCTATTATGTTACTTGTATTGATGATGCAACTAGAAAAACTTGGATTTATTGTATTAAGAATAAATCTGATGTATTTGATACTTTCAAGAAATGGAAAGCTTTGGTTGATATTGAGATATGAAAGAAATTGAAGCGTCTCAGATCAGACAATGGAGGTGAATATTGCAGCAAAGAGTTTGATATGCACTATTTAGAGCATGGATTTCACAGAGTGAAGATAGTTCGAAGAACACCACAAGAAAATGGTGTGTCAGAAATGATGAACAGAACAATTATGGAGCATGCAAGGTGTGTGAGATTGCATGCAAGATTGCCTTTACAATTTTGGAGCTGTAGATATTGTTGTTTATCTAAATAACAGAGGGCCCTCAAGTTCTTGGATGATGGTGTTCTAGAGGAAGCATGGACAGGTAAAAAGGTAAACTACTCCTTTTTAAAGCCTTTCAGTTGTGAGGACTTTGTCCATATTAATAAAGAAAATATAACAAAGCTTGAGACAAAATCAAATAAATGTACCTTTATTGCATATGGTATTAATGATTTTGGTTATCACTTATATGATTACAAAAATCACAAAATCCTTAGGAGCAGAGATGTAATATTCAATGAAAAGGTCTTCTATAAGAATCAATTGCATGAAAAGAAATAAGAAAAAGAAAACAATGAATAAATAGTTCTTGATGAGATCATTGAAAAGTAAAGGTGCCTGAAAATAATAATAATCAACAACCACAACAATAGGAAACACCACAATAGCAACAGGAACCCCAAAGACATGAAAGTGGTGTTAGAAGATCTACCAGGATAAGTATCGCCCTTGAATGATACTCTCCTTCATTATATTATTTATTGTTGATTGATTCTAGTGAACCTGAATTTTATGAAGAAGCAATGCAAGTTGAAAACAGGAAGAAGTGGGAGGCAACCATGGAAGAAGAGGTGGACTCCTTAATGCATAACCAGACATGGGACTTAGTCAGCTTGCCTGCAGGAAAAACTACATTCAAGAATAAATGGGTTTACAGGCTGAAGGAAGAAGATGGAGGAAAACAAAGGTACAAAGCTAGACTTGCGGTGAAGGGGTTTGCATAGAAGAAACGTATTGATTTTGATGAGATATTTTTTCCTGTTGTTAAAATGACTTCAATCAGAACTATTTTAAGTATAGTAGTAGTTGAAGATTTGCACCTTGAGTAATTAGATGTAAAGACAACCTTTCTCCATGGGGATTTGGAGGAAGAGATATATATGCAGCAACCACAAGGATATGAGGTAAAAGGGAAGGAGAAACTAGTGTGCAGGTTGAAGAAGAGCTTGTATGGATTAAAATAGGCTCCAAGGCAGTGGTATCTAAAATTTGACAAGTTTATGTCTGAAAAAGGTTATACTAGACGTCACTATAATCATTGTGTTTATCTGAAAACTAAAAATGATGGCAACTATATTATATTGTTATTATATGTAGATGAAATGCTTGTTGCAAGGTCTAACATGCAGGAAATAAATGTGCTCAAAATAAAATTGGCAAATTCATTCGCAATGAAGGATTTCATAGTTGTAAAACAAGTCCTTAGTATGAGAATAACTAGAGATAGGAAAAATCACAAATTAACATTGTCTCAGAATGAGTGCATGCAAAAGGTGTTGAAAAGATTTAATATGCGCAATGAAAAACTAGTTAGTACACCTTTTGCTAGCCATTTCAAACTTAGTAAGGAAATGTGCCCAAAGACCCAAGAAGACATTGATTATATGTCTAAAGTTCCATATGAGTCAGTGGTTGGAAGCTTAATGTATGCAATGGTCTGCACAAGGCCTGGTATTGAATATGCAATGGGAGTTGTAAGCAATTACATGAACAATCCAGGAAAGGAACATTGCATGGCAGTGAAATGGATTCTCAGATATTTGAGAGGTACCACAAATCAAACATTATTCTTTGGTTGTTCAAACATTTCTGTACAGGAATACGTTGATGTAGATATGGCAGGTGACAAAGATAATAGGAGGAGCACTACAGGATATGTATTTACTACAGGTGGAACAGTTGTCAGTTGGGTTTCAAAAATCCAAAGTGTTGTTGAACTTTCAACAACATAAGCAAAGTATGTTGCTGCTATAAAGCCTAGTAAAGAAATGATTCAGTTATAAAGGTTTATGGGTGAATTGGGTAAGAAGCATGATATGGGCAAGTTATACAGTGATAGCCAAAGTGCCATTCATCTTGAAAAGAACTCAGCATTTCATTCTAGGACTAAACACATACAGCTCAAGTACTATTTCATACGATCAGTGTTGGAAGCCGGAGAGTTGAAGCCAGAAAAGATACACACTAGCTAGAATCGTGCAGATATTCTAACAAAAGCTATAACCAGGGAGAAACTGAGAATATGCTCAGTTTCAATTGGTCTTCAAGGTTGACAATGAAGATGAGAAACATCCAGGTCTAAAGAGGAGTCATTGTCCAGAAAATGAAGTAGTGGTTGAGTTGTTACAATCATTCTCCAAGTGGGAGATTGTTGGTTGTGGAGAATGATTATTTAGAGGTCTCTGTTTTAGCCAGATGTATACCCCAGGAAGTTTTTACATCCCTCCACATGGAGGGGTGTGGGGGGTACATTTTCCCTGTGAGAGTTTGGGGGGGCTGATACCCCTTGGCTGGGGGGTTCGGTGGATAGCAGTCCCCTGTGGGGGTTTCGGGGGCAATGCCCCCAAAGCTAAAAACAAATGTAAAGTTGCCTTGTAAGAGTATAGTAATTTCTAGTCAATCTGGGCCATTCATTAGGCAGATGATCTGACGGTAGAAATTATGTTTAGTTTATGGTTTTTTGCCCTAGAAGGCAACTCGTCTCTTTGTATGAGGGCATTGTATTTTTCAGGCTGTGTAATAGATGTGTATTCTCCATGCAAGAAATAGAGAGGCGAGATTGTGAGAGAAAACATAGGATATTACAGGTGATTTGTTGTATGTTGTCTCTCTTCATTTTGCTGGATTTTAGAAAGGAAGGACTAGCTGTTTGGGGTGGACGTAGCCTAAACTGGGTGAACCACGTATATTTGTGTCTCTCTAGTTTTTGCGCATTTTCTGTGTTTATATTTTTTCTATATTCTATGCTTTCCATTGCTCCGTAATAAATTTTCTAACACTATTATGCACTTAATTATATCCTTAAATGATTAAACACATTTTAGAACTTGTTGATTTTGTTATTGAAGAACTACATCTGTCACTAGATATGCTTGAATATTAGTTTATTCATGTAGTTTGTAACAACTAATTCTTCAAAATTTATTCTATTCTTACTAAGACTTGCGAGACTAAATTTTCATTCTAGTACTTTATCTTTTTAAGGTTCACTGCCAAGTAAAGAATGAAAAGTTGTAATTGTTACATATCTAGATTGTAGAGGTTTTTTCTGTATAGTTTCGCATCTTATAGATAATAATTTCTTACCAAGCTTATATCACCCGATGTTCCACTACATAGTATTGGGCAAAAAAATTTATTGATGTTACATCCTTGTGTGATTTATTTTTAAAAAATTCCACATAAAGTTCTTCATAAAAACTTCGATGTTATAAAAAAAGATCTGCATCTATATATTTTTTCAGGAAATTGTTACCTCACTGATTAATATCATACCTCACATCATTTTCTATATAATATTTGTTTTTGACTACTATTGTGTTTCTTCCCACATCTCCCAATCCGTTGTTAACATTCTTTCTTTGTATAGGTCTTGGATTTAACCTATAAGAGATCATATTTTTCAGTGTAGTTCCATGGATGTAAGGCATATGAACCTTATATAATGATAATAACTTGTCAAATATGATAGACTATTTTATAAAGAAGTAGTCAGAAGATAAATTCTCATTATGTGTATATCCCCCATTTTCATCAAATAGAGCAATCTATTATAGTAACAATTTGTATATGCTAGTAGGCCTTAAAGCATTTCCTTGCTTATATACTAATAGATGCTTCAATTTATACACCCCTTTTTCCATTAATTTTTATTTTCCATTGTTTATTTTCCTCTCCCAGATATTGTATCTATAGTAATTACTTCTAACTCCTTAAATCCATTTTAACACCCTCCTCCCACATTTACCCAAGACAACTTTTTTGATGGGGTTAACATGTGACAAGAGACTACTACAAGATGATTGAACTCCCCATGTATAGTTAAGGAAGTGGAACTGACACAACACAACCAATTTGACCTTTTGCATATACAAGAGAACTTGCATAAGCCAAACAACCTTTCCAGGTGATTAACCCATGCAACAAATGGACACTTCAATTCCCTAGAGCCTCATTCGTTCCCATGACATGGACGTCAATGCGACTAAGGCCTTCCGTTCGCTCTCACAACATGGGTATGCAAGTGATTATGGTATTTTTTAGATAGTTTTGAGCGAGCGACTCTGGATTATATGCCACGTTTTAAGGCCCAGGACTCGTGCAACTTCCCCAAACTCCATGAAACTTTAAGGAATGAAAACTAACATAAAAGATTTATACAAATGCAAATACAAGAACAAATACTTGGTTGGACCCCTACTAGACATGATATGCATTTTGTCAAACATGTCAAAAATATGCATTATGTAGGTCATACCAACATATTTTAGCATAGAGATATCATACTTATCTATGAATCGATAAGAAGCATTATTTCCTTATCACATTTGCTGCATTATCATCTATGTTAGGTTATATATTCACTCTACATTCATTTACAAATCAAAACATGATGAGAGACATACATCAACACTATAATAAAACGTGCTCATAACTAGCATATAACCAACAAAAATAAGGAGACATCACCCATAAATGCCTCATATGAACTAACACATTTCATGATAGAATACTAAGCAGAAATAGTTATTATTAATAAATGTTTAGTCCAACTAGGTTCGGTACTTCCACATACCACACGTTCATAGATTCATTGAACCAAATCTTTCTTTCAGCTAATCAACCCGATGCCATATTCCAAGCATGAACGTGGGACTTATAACCAAAATCATCCAAGGCTTCCCGAGGCTACACTACCTCACCCTCAACAATAGAGCCAAACATTAGTGCAATCCCCACCAAATCACTAGGCCATAAACAATAAACATACATGACCAGGTTTTACTGTAATCCTCACCAAATTACTAGGCCAAAAACAAGCATGAATGCCACCAAATATCTGCACCTACACCATGATAGATTTTTGCATTCCAAACTCTCAGTTTTACCCTGTGTATTTCCATTATTGTTAAAGGATTCCTAGGCTTATGATGTCTCCACGCTTTGGGATTTACCATGTATCCCATCCCACGATTCCTAGGCCCAATCAAGGGTACTCACCCCTAATATTTACCATGTATCCCTCCATTCACTAGTCAAGGGATTCCTAGGCTCAATTAAGGTGTTCACATTCAAGCTTTCTCATGTATCCCGTCCTAGGATTGAGAGGCCCTATGAATAATATTGGGACCACCCCACTCAACTTTGATTCCATCTAGAAATCCAACTCAACCACATAAAAAACAACCAACCACACGATCGTTATCCAGAAATGGAAAGGTTGGGCTAAAAGATGGTGTCACACCTACAAAAACCCATGCTCATGAAAACAAGAGAACCAATAACACACATGCATAACCATGCATGCTAAATCTAGTAAGGACATCACACATGAAAATCAATACCCATAATTAATCCTATTGTAGCTACTAGATAATTCTCTTCCTTGCTTAATCTTTCCTTCCTCTTGCCTCCTTTTCTTTTCTTGATCTAGTGCTAAAGTACTTGAAAAAATCTAAGTGTCCAAGAGTGTGAGAGAGAGAGAATAAAGAGAGAGCTCCAAAAAATAAAATAATAAAAGGTACCAACTAATCCTCATAAGCCTTTTTATTAATGAGGCTTGTATTTTCTTCATTTTCCATTATTTTCCTTCGTTTTTCTCCTCACGCACAACCTGTGACCTTTCACCTTCAATTTCTCCTAGTTTCCTTTATTTTCATAAATAATATTCCAATTAATGCCATGTTTACTTTCCAAATCCTTTGTCATTTCCTTTCCCAAGTTCTTTAGCCATAATAACCAAAATGAACACCCAATAGGATTTTTTTTTTTTCCAAGTATTTAGTTTCGAATAAGTATCCCATAATCATGGTTATTATTTTACTTCTATTAAATTTTATTACATGGAATTTTCACTAGGGATTTTACAAAACCCTCCCCCTTGGGGGAACACCATCCTTGATGTTGAATGACAACTACAACCAAGAAGACTCCTGAAAGAAAAAAATACTACCTATGTATCTTTATAACTTAGCTCAATGCAATATTTACAACCATCAACCTGCTGAGAAGCAAACATAGGAAAACAACTGTCCGATAACCATAATGATATGATGCCATGTCGCTTATTGGAGTTTTATAACAAAAATCATGGTGTTATTTAAATCCATATACATATGGATATACATATCAAAAAACATCATACCAAGCATATACCAAAAATATTTTCTCAAGCAGCGAATAAAGAAGGATAAATAGCCCACAACTAATCAACCATCTCCATGTAGCCGCATTGAGCCCAAAGTGCTTCGATTGCACATTAACCTACTTGATTGCTTGGTTACAGAGCATGAGAATATTTCTCTCCAATATTCTTCGTGGTTCTTACTGGAATTCTCTTTTTGGCTCCACCTGCAATATAGACCAGTTAATCACATGACCAACATATTTAACATACTTCTTAAGCAATGACACATGGAAAAAAACATGGACTTTCACTGTCACAGGTAGTGCAATGATAGGTTATTAATCCAATCCTTTCAAGAATCTTGAAAGGTCTACAAAATTGAGGTGTCAGCTTAGAACATGATCGAATCTGCAAGGAGATTTTCTTGGGCTTGATGTGCAAGTACACTTGTTCCCCAACTTGAAACTCCTTAAACAATTTGTTCCAATATTCATGGCTCTTCTACTGATCTTTTGCTACCTTTCGATTCTTCTTTATTGCCTTCATTTCCATTTCCATTTCTACCACCATGTTTAGTCCAATAAGTACACTCTTCACCAGCTCACTCCAACTGATGGTAATATTGAAACTCTGACCATAGAGTGCCTCAAATAGACTCATCCCCAAAGACGCTTGGTAAATTTTATTATAAGTGAAACTCAGCCAAATAAATATACTCTTACCATATTCCATGTTGGTGCATAATGTACATCCTCAACATGTCCTCCAGTATCCATTTGACCCTCTTTTTTTGTCAATTTTTCCATGGATGATAAACTATGTTGAAGGTGAACTCTATACCCAAACCTGTAAACAACTCCTTCTAGATTCTAGCATTGAACTTAGCATCCCTGTCTGACATAATTTTCTTCAGAGAACCATCTAATTTTAGCACATCTATGATGAAGACTTGTGCTGCATGACTAACTAAACAAGTGGACTTCATTAGAACAAAGTGCACTACCTTTTCCAACCTCTCCACCACAACCATGATGGAATCATGTTGGCTAGACGTCCTCAGAAAACCTGTAATCAAATACATGGAAATGACCCCCCATTTCCACTTAAGAATTAGAATTCTCTATAGTAATCCACTTTGGTGCTTACACTCTTCCTTCACCTACTAATAATCTAAGCACCTAGCCACAAACTCTGTCACATCCTTCCTTAGATTTGGCCAATAATATCACTTCTTCACTGCAGTCAATGTATTCTGAAATCATGGGTGTCCTAAATATAGTTTCTCATGAAACTCCCTCAAGGTAATCTTCTTGGGCACGCTATTATCTAGCACATATATCACATCCCTAAATATGATCAAGACATCTGTTGAGAGTTGATAGTGCACATCCTGTGCACCTGTACCACTATGTGTACTCTGTTGTAACCAGTGTTAGAGCTCCATGTACCTTTTATCATGTTGACCTACCTATAAGTTCTAATCCTATGGATTTGTCCAATAAGAACTCATAGTAGCAATGTGATCTACCTATACCTACCTGCTATGATCATCTACAACCCTGTTCTCTTTACCCTTGACGGACATCATATCAAAGTCAAATTCACTAACTGTGGCTAACCATATAGCTTTCCCCACATTTAGATTCAGTTGGTCAAATAGGTACCTCAACCCATGGTGATCACTCAACAATACGAAACTCCTACCAACAAGATAGTGCCTCAACATCTTTAACACATGAATGATCACTCATAACTCAATTTCATGAATCAAATAGTCCTACATGTGCTCATTCAGTTTATGTTACTCATAGAAAACTACATGTCCCTCTTGCATAAGGACTCCACCAAGTCCTCTCTTGCAAGCACTATAAATACCAAAAATTATTTGTATGGATCTATAATCTTTAACACTGGAGAATTTGTCACTAACTTCTTTAACTACTCAAAATTTGTTGCACATTCCTTTGTCCATTCAAATTTCTTACCTTTCCTCTGCAGTGAGGTAATATGATATTCAATCCATGAGAATTTCTCATTGAACTTCCTATAATAACATATTAACCTCATAAAATATCTTACATATTCCATATTTCTAGGAGCTTCACACTCCATGATAGCCCTTATCATCTCTTGATACATTTTTATGCCTGCCTTGGAAACAACATGTCCCATGTAATGCAGCTTTGTCTAAAAGAAACTGCACTTACTGAGGTTAGCATACAACTAATGCTCTCGCAACAATCTCAATAATGCTGCTCAATTCTCAACATGATCTTCCTCGTTATTAGAATATATCAAGATGTCATCAATGAATACAATAACAAACTTGTCTAGATACAGATGCAACACACTATGCATCAAGCACAAAAAGGTAGTTCAAGCATTAATCAAACCAAATGGAACTACACCAAACTCATAATGACCATCCCTGCTCTAGAAAATTGTCTTGTAGATGTCCTTTACCTTAATGCGTACTTGATTATATCTAGGTCTCAAATCAATCTTTAAGAATATTGTTGCTCCCTTCAATTGATCAAACAAGTCATCAATCCTCAACAACATATACTTGTTCTTGATGATCACCTTATTCAACTGCATATAATCAATGCATAACCTGAGAGTACCATTAGCCTTCTTCACAAGCAATACTTGTGCACCCAAAGGTGATACACTTGGCCTAATGTATCTCTTGTAAAGAATTTCATTCAACTACAACTTCAACTCTAATAACTTTGGAGTGCTCATCCCGTAAGGTGCCTATGATTTTGGTGCTACCCCTGGTACCAACTCACTAGAAAATTCCACTTCTTTGTGAGGTGATAACTTTGAAATCTCTGCTTGAAACACATCTTGAAACTTCTCTACAACAGGGTACCTACTTAAAACCTCCATATCCTCATCCTCCTTACCTTTGTCACTAGAGATAATGCAGACCCTTTTTTGTGACTACGTTTTTCCTGCAGATACAACAAGTCCATACCCAAGAACATATTGTATGATCACAACATAAATACATTCAAATATTCTTATGTAGGCATGCCATTCAGTTAAAATTCATAAGATCTTAGCTCACAATGATCTCTCTTCTCTGTACCTGTAGCAAACTATACTAACCAAGATTTTGCAAGCACTTATTTATTCAAACTAAACTTATCCACCAACTTCGGACTAATATAACTATAATTAGATCTAGGGTCAATAAAAATAGAAAAAAGTTGATCACAAAGCTTACCGTCCATCTCAATGGTAGATGTGTGGTGATCTACCTGCCTATTATACAACATTTCATAGATACGAGGAATGCTCTACCCGACATACCCAACAGTCTGCGCCTCTTGTGAACTATAAATATGAGGCCTACCACCCTGATATTGTAGACCATATATCTTGGGATTCTCTTTACCACATATCCAACACTCCAACCATATGGTACCATCAACTCTTTTCTGTTGTTGTGACCCATGTCCTTGCCTAGCTACACTGAACTTATTGTATGGTGCAAAATTATCTTTCTCTTCTGCATTCTGAGGCCTTGTTCTTTTTGGCTACTATTTACCTTTAGATTTGTCTTTTCATTTCTCACATTGACAAGATTCTATCTTACACTTTGACTGCTCATAATAGTGCCTCAATTTCCCAATAACGTCCTCAAATCATTGAGGCTCATCATACTCAATTTGATCCTTAAATTAAACGAAAATCCGCTGACAAATCTATGAACTTTATTCTTTTCATCTTTAAGATATGGTACATACCTCAATAGCTCCAGGAGCTTAATCATATACTCCTCATCTGTCATCGACCCCATTTTTAGCTCATATAACTCCTTGGCTTTGTTGTTGTAGTACCTCTCCAATAAGTACTTCTTCCTAAAGAATCTCTTGAATTCATGCCAACTCAACTCTTCTGTCTTGATGTCTCTAACCCACTTCACATATTCCCACCAGATGTCTGCTTTACCTTTTAGGATGAAGATAATACTTTGGCCTTCATATTATCTATGTAATTATGAAATTCAAAGAAATTCTTCATCCCAAGTAACCAAGCCTTTTCATCCTCTGACTTCTTCAAATCTCCACCAAAGGTAGGTGGCTTAACTCTCTTAAATTCATCTAGAAAATATCCCCTATCACTCCTCTTGTAATGATGATAACGATGATGATCATAGTTCCTATCAAAGTGAAAACTAGAATAGTACTTGAATCCATCACCTCTCTGATTCAGAGTATCCTAGAATGTGCCCTCTCTAACCATGTCATCCCTATCTAGCCTGCAACCACCATGAGATCTACTACCATATGCCCCATTAGTCTTATTCTCCTATTCATGAATGATTTGAAGTGTTCCCTCTCTCTGCAAGTCAAAAAGAATCTAAAGGGTTATTGCATTGACTTCTCCCTGTTTCTCATGTGCCTGCATGATTCTGTGATTATCTTCCTTGTAGCACCTTAATTCTTCCTTCAAGCTTCTCAATGTGTCTGCTAAGTCAAAATAATATCTAACACCACACCCCTCATTTGATCCACAGGAAGAGTCTTGAGAACTATAGTCTACCATATTTCTAGTCATATTTGTTGTTTTGGTTCTACAAATCATGCCGTGTCAGCTAAACAAAAATATAAACATAATCAACATTCCCTTGTAGAGTTCGGGGAGGATATCTCATCTGCAAGATCAACTAGATTATCACAATACATGTATACAAATAATCAAAAAAACATATTTCTATCATCCTAACCATAGTCTAGTCATCAATGCGTGACCATATAAACCACACATGATGACCTCATGCATGCAAACTATACCCATATCAATGTATTCATAATCATCATATGAACGCCATGCATCCATACAAAATACATATAAGCACTAACATGCATAACCAGTGCATAAATAACGTATACTCATGATAAATAAATCCAGAAACACACTATCCACATTCACATGGTGAGATCACTGCAATCATGACCAACACCATGCATATGCAACAAGCACAAAGACTACAAATATAAGTAACACATATGCAACTAACACGAATGTAATACCAACACACACAACCCATCCAGTCGAAGGGGTGAGCCATGCTCTAATATCACTCTATAAAATTCTCCTCCGACATTTACCCAAGTTAAATGGTTTTCTAGGGTAAACATGTGATAACAGGCTACTATAATTTGATTCAAATCACCATGCATAGTTAAGGAAGTGGAATTGAGACAACAAAACCAATATAACCTTATGAACATACTACAAAACCTACGGGAGAAAACCAACCCTTCTAGGTGATCAAACCCTGCAAAAAATTGACATTTCACTGCCCTAGAGCCTTAGTCTCTCCCATGACATGGGCATGCATGTGATTCAAACCCTCCAGTAAATATCACAAAATGGACATGCAAGTGACTAGGGTCCCTTTCATCTAGTTTTGAGCCCGCGACCCCAAATTATGTGCAATTTTCCAGGGCCAAGACTTAGGCCATTGCTCAGAAATCCATGAAACTTTAAGGAATGAAAAGTAACATAGAAACAATGATACAAATGAAAATACCTAAACAAATACTTGTTTGAACTCCTACAAGCCATGACAGGAATTTCATCAAACATGTCACAAATATGCATTATATAGGTCAGAACAACAAATCTTAGCATAGGGGTTTTTAGGTTCCTATACCAATAGGAGTCATAAGTTTTGAATGGCTGAGATTAAACCTATAATATGTACATACCTTTGCTTTCTAAAAATGTTTTCCATATTCAAAAAATATAAAAATTAAAAAAATGTAGGGAGGGTATGTGCTAAAAGAAAAACCAAAGGACAAAAAGAATGAAAAAGGTCAAAAAAGATGAAAAATGAACCCCAAGAAAAGGAAAAAGACCATGAAAGTGTGCAAGTCCAAATGCCATTATCATTTACTTTTTATGCATGATAATGATTGTGTGGAACTTGTTACCTTTGCCACAATCCATGGATGGTCAAATAGTTTAAACTTGGCTATTTCATGCTTTCAATTTCATGTTTATAGATAGAGAATAAAATCTGAACAAACTACTTAATATTGGCAGATAAGTAGATAGGTAGAGTGAATAAAAGGAGCTCGATAGTTCAATTTGAGCCCTTGGATGTAATAAGAATAGGCTTAGATATATTTCCATTGTAAAAGAAAAGAAAATGTTTTGATAAGGGTTTGCCAGCTTAAGTGCACCCTAATAAAGAGCAGAAAAATGGTAGGATGAGTAGATGGGTAAGTAGTTGCATGGTTACAAAATTATGATGAATGATTAGATAAAATAATATCATTTACTTCATCATTAGGTTTCTAAAGTATGGATGATAATTGAGCATTTACACAAATCAAGAGATTAATTTATCCATTGATTTTACCCTTAATTTTACTAATTTTCCATAAGTCAAAAGTACCTAAAACCTTAAGTTAAAGGGGCTTAGAGCATTTCTATGACTTCTGGAGGGACCAAAACCTCGGCCCAAACATTCATCGCCTTAAAATCATTCATTTTCGCCTCAAAAGTCCCTTTACCTAAGGTAAAAGCACCATTTGCCTAGGGAAAATAATCACCCCCATGTAAAACCCCTCTTTTTCATAAAAACCCACAAATGCGCATTTGGCCTAAGCTATGATGTTTAATGTGAAAAACAAATAAATTCAACATACATTATACTTAGTGCACTTCATTTTTTGCTCTCCTTTCATATTGACTTCTAACATTATTTATTATATCCCAAAAAATACCCCTTTCCCATATATTTTATTAAACCCATATGTTAATATCCCACCCCAAAGTTTAAAACATAAACTTATTAATAAACTAATTAATGGGATTAATTAAGTCGATGAGTGACTAATTAATAACTGTCACGTACCACCAAGTTAAAATAGGCTAATTAATCAATCAATGATTAATTAATAATCTGTCCCCACCAATGAAATCACTCTCGATGTCATTAAACCTTCATAATCCTCATTAATTAATCCCTCCGCACATTAAAACCCTACCAAGCCCCTCCATTAAACATCACATCAAACCATCACCCTGATCACCATGGGATCTGACCCTAGTTTATCCAATGGTCAATGCTCATACCGAGTAGCCTTTAAAGGCCAAGCTTTACCGCCTAATATGGGTGATTTTACTATTCACCCCACTGCTATGTGGCACTCGATGAATGGCATTGGGCAATCTTCACCCAAAACCACTTTATCCCAAAAGCGGGGAAATATCATCCCACTAAACACCTCCCGCTAAGCAAAAAAATGCCACATCTCCCATTCAATGCCAAGTGTCCTTTTCCCAACGTACTTACCAAAATCATTGACTTTAGAAATAAAACTAAAAAACTCATTGTTTTTTTCTTTATCGTGAAAAAGTAACACTCTAACCTCCATGCAAGCACTAGAGTACGTGCAACCGTCAACCTACGTCTAAATGCCAATTTACTGAAGCTACTGAAACTCCAGACAACCTTGTAGTCCTGTGTGTTTCTTACAAATAGGTCACAGTCACCATTACTTAATCCAAAAGATGAAACCAGATATTTATCCCAGTTCTCTCAAAAACCCTATTTTGTTCCACAACTTGGACTTAATTACTTCTAATTCCTAAATAATTTAGTAAGAAAAATTGCTTGGTGACTCAAGAATACCTTCAATTAGACTAGTTTTTCCCAATTCTAACTGAAAAACCTTCGCCCCTGTCCTTGAATCCATAAGAACTAAGGATGTCTTCCCCAATTGCATTGACTGTCATGCCCATTTCTACTCCTCACAGAGATTTAGACCATCTCCCACTGGCAAATAAAGCTTTTCGGATTAAAGATACCTTTGTCCAAGAATCCCCTTTGAAACTATACTGCAAGTACAGAGACCAACACCTAAACTATGTAGACTGCACAGGACTTTGGGAATCACGTTTACCCAAATACCAGTTCCCCGGAGTTCATATTTTCCCAGAGATTATCAACTACTTCCATATGAACTACAACCCTACTTAGAGAGTAGTAATGACCCCAGACCAATCTGTATTGTTTACCATCACTGGTGAGTCCATAAATCAAATGTTGTAGTTAAAACTCAGCCAAAATCTGACCCCTCTTTCTATTGGAGATTTACTTAATAGATTCCCTGCACTCACCTCAATCAAACTTGATAGGTTTTTCCAAACTTTCATTATGGAAAACCAATACACTCCAAAGGATCCTTCGCCTTACATGTGGACTATTTTTCTTTGATCTTGGCCGAGACATAATAGAAATGATATATAGTGTGTTAGGCCGAACCACAAGTGAATTTGTTGATGAAATTATTGTATCCTTTATGTTTATCTACTCTCCTAGAAAACCCCTAGCCATCATGTTTGACTTTGATAGGTTCATTGCTAATAAAATGCATGATCAATTCATGGGGATGGATAATGAAAGAGTGGTCAAATATTCCTTAATTTTATATCATCTTTTCTTGTATTATCAAGCTGGCAAATTCCCAATTGCACTTTGAAAGCTTGAAACCAGAGGCAACCCCAGATTGGTAGTCTTCTAGGCTTCATTGATCCACCTAAGCGACTCTCAATATTCTTATACTGATTTCATAGATCTCTTTGTCCATCCAGTGGAAACTATGTTACTAGGAAGCCCTCCCCCCCAGAATCAGTGTAGATATCAAGAGGGTGCTTCAATTTTCAAAACAATATAGAGTGGGGGATTGGTACTTGTACCAAAACCACATTGAAATAAGAATCTATGGATGTGAGCTGGCTCCCTACAAACTGCCTAGATAACTCCCTATGAGATTGTTTTCTCTAGATTACTACAGGGAAATGATCAATTAATATGAGGTGCACTTTGTGAAAGCCAAGAACAAAGCTCAGCTTAGGGTAAAGGATCAGCTTAGCCCCTTCATATGTAATAGTAGGGAAGTAGGAAAGGTAGCAGAGGAAATCCTGCACAAACTGAGACTGAAACAAAGTTTTATCTGGAGATATGTCACTTTATAGTTCATTTGCAATAGGAGACAAGAGAATAAATTATCTCCTTACATCCAACATATAATTCCTAAAATTGAACAGTATGCTAATCAATATGAATGGGTGGAAAACACTTTGGTAGACCGAGATAGCACAGAGGTTGTTGTTGATAATTTATCAATTTATTTAGACAAAAGACTTGATGAATATTCATTTGTACAAGTCCCGAGAGTGTTCCAATCTCAAAGAGAATCACAGGGACGTAGTGGGAAAATAGGAGAAGAAGGACCATCAGAGCAACAACCATCATAATAGCCAGAACCATTAGAGCAGCTAGAGGAATCTAAACAACCAGAGATTTGAGAAGAACTTGCTCAACCAAAACATACCATGAGAAATCCTCCCATTTTGCAAACTCCTCTAAATGAGGAGATAAATCCTAAAGGAGATAAAGAGGAGGCCACTCCTTCTAGTAGACTTGTTGTCGAAACTTATGCCAAGAGGCAAAGGTTGAATCCATTGTTAGAACAAGAGTTTACTGAAGAAACAATAGGAACTACACGTGCTGAAATCATGCATATGACTCCTTCCGGAGGTACACAAGAGCCTTCCACCCCACATGACCAGAAAGACAATAGAGTGTGGAAGTATCCTCCTTCAGAGCTCCTACTAGCCGAAGGCAAGATATTAGAGAAAAATATAAATAAATAAAGGCCAGAAATGAGAAATTAAAGGCCAAAAGTTATGCACATTACATAAATATGGCTCCAACTAATTAGACAAGGCTAATGTCAACCTTTGATGTGAAAGAGGGAAAAATGCAGATGACTTTTATGAAGCTAACCACACAACAACCTAGGTCAATTGCAAATTATCTAAAAACAGACTTTTAAGTATTAGAAAAGGATATTCATCCTATTGAACAAATATAATTACATAAGTAGGCTAGGGAAATGGTCTACTCCACCTTCACCAGTAAGGAAATTGCAACCCACCAACTTAGAAATCTGCTGAATAATATATCAGCGTAATTCCAATGTGAGAAGGCCTCTTCCTAGGCCAAAGATACTAGAATAAAGTTCCTAGAGGACTTAGTCATAGAATTGGGCCATGATCCCAAAGATGTGAAAGCTACAAAAAATCTTATTAAGAAGAAAAATGAAGATATAGTTGCACTGAAAAAAGTAGATCAAGATTCCACTTTTGCATCATCCTCAGACATTCGAAGTATTGGAAACAAAAAAGGAGGAAGAGCTTATGTACTTGGTCCTAAAACTGAATGAACAGTTAAAAGAAACAGAGAAAGAACTGGATAATTTGATATATTCTAAATAGAGTGAGTTGGCCACCACTCCTAAGACTCTAATTCCTATAGTTTCTATACCAGTACCCTCCACTTCAGCTGTTATGTTAGCACCAACAGAGCCACCAGCTACTACTTTGCTAGTTACAAATACATCAAAAAGCACAATGACATCAACAAAAAAGACAGCTGATGTGGTAAAAGTCATGGAGGATATGGCCATCTAGGCTACTAAGCTCAAGAAACTTAGAAAACAAATATCAAATTTAGAAGTTGATTATAAACTTGCACAAATTCAAGAGGAAGAAGAAGCTCAAACGAATCAAAGAATGGGAGAAGGAATAAAAGTCCTTGAAAAGGGCTTGACACTAAAAAGTCCATCAACGATGCTTGGCCTTCTATTCAAGTTATTTTTGAACAAACTGAACTAGTAAAAGTGGCTATAGAAGAAAACCACAATATTAGAGAAGAGTTGGGAGAGAAGCTCAAAGACACCGACCAATTGATAAAATTTTTGAACAACAAAAACAGATATCAGCTTGATGAACTAGAAATAGAAGACAGAACAACAAAAATCATAGAAATAAAGAAGTTCCTCACTAAGAGAAACCTTATGCTTAACTTTGAGAAAAATGCTAGAGTATCCAAGCAGACATTGATAGGATTTTGACAAAATATGGTATTTTAAGAGAAAGAGGACTCCCAAGTCCCATGGGAATACATGACAAACTGATGACTCAAGATGACTATATCGAAAGATTACATAAATTGTCCATAAGCCAAGCTAGTACTTCAAGGGTAAAATATTTTCCTACTGGAAAGGTATTATATGACAGTCTTGAAAATATGTTTTTCATACAACATGAGGTAAAGTACTTGTTTACTAGTAGGCCAAATTTTGCTAAGTACATAGAAGTTGATGATATATACAGGAAAATGATAAGGATGAAATTACCTCACAGTGAATGCTGGAAAAATCTGACTGATTTACTATGAAGTTACTGTAGTAATTCTATATGATAAAACTTTGTTTCGAAGTAAAACAAGTAAGACAGAGTCAAAGCAGAACAAGTAAAGAGTATCAGTAGGTAGAAGACAAAAAGTGAATCTGGCACATAAGCATCTAGCAACTAAAGGAGCCTAATCCGAATTACAATAGCCAGCACAGTCACAATAAAAGGGACAACAAGAAGATATTCTCCATCTGTCTCTATCTTCATGCTGAAGATCTTTTCATTTCCTAGAATAATTCTCATATGGTTATGAGATATTTTTGTAACATTTTTTGTATAAATACTTCACAAATTGAAGTAATTAGTGTTGATTAAAGCACATTTTTGTAGACATTGTATATTGAGCCAAGGAGCTATTGTACTCAAGACAGGATTGGTTTTGCTGGATATGAAATAAAGCTAAGGACATTTCACTAGATTCTTGTGCGCAGTTGGAACAAATAGGTATTATCTCTTCGTGTTTAAATATTATTTTCTCTTCATGTTATAAATATTCACGTGTGTTTCTTATCAAATATGTAAATTAAACAAGGAATGATATCTCATAATTAGCTTAAATGCTCTCTGTTTTAACTGTTTACTTTCTATATGTTTTCTACTAAACTATCTTGGTCTGGGAATTCTTAATTGCTCTCCTAATTCCATAGTTTACCCCCCTTTGGTCCATAGTAAAGGATTCTTAGTTTCCCTTTCCTACTAATCTCCTTCTACTCTTCTTCTTGATCCCAGTGTAAGGATTCTTCATTTCCCTTTCACCCTAGGTAGGACTACCTCATCCATTGGAACATGAGGATTTGCAATTTTCTTTGCTAGCCTACCCTGTGAACTCTTCCTTTAGTGATTGATCTGATCCAGTTAAGCCATCCTTTGATTGACTCCATAGCCCAATGGCTTGAAAGCCTTGCTCTGTCTATCTGTTCCAAGAATTCCACTACCCAACCAAAATCAAAACCTTATGAGAACTAAGAACTTGCCTAAAATCCCACCAAAACGAAGTTAAATTATAAAGAGAGAGCCCTCTCTGGACATAGGTTGGCTAGAACCTGAGTCTAAAAGATTAGGTTTGTGGATACCTCGAACAATTCCTTCTTTGTTAACTTCTAGGGAAAAAATATGAGTGATAACATAGTGGTGACCATACTGGGAACGACTCAAACCCCAGTATTAATAAACCTTTAAGAAATCCAAATTTTTATTTTTAATCATCTTAAATGGTTTATTAGTAGTTATTTCAAAATCTCATAAAATAAAAGAAGTAGAAAAAGCTCGAAATTTGGCTTTAGGGAGAACTCACTATACCAGGGCCAATCCTAATCCAAATCCTCCCCTTGTGTTTGACAATCCCAACCTTATTCTGAGAATAATTAGAAGACAAGAAAGTTCATTAAGCTGAAGACCTTTATTCAGATCGAGTTCATGCCCTATTGAGTGGTTGTTCCTAGAAGACCTCCCTTTTGACGAGTATTTTAATAATTCCCTATTTAGAGCTAAGTCTAAAAGTGAACTTGAGGACACAATTCTAGATCCAAAATTCATAGCTGAACCTAAATTCCAAAGAGAAAACTTGTCAATTGATCAGTACCTCCTGAGTTCCCCTCAGTCATCCCTTACATGTGATAGAATCCCTGAGCTTTCTGAAACTAACTCGACTTCTTTTAGCTCACCATCATTTCACCACACTTTTAAAGAACATCCCTCATCTCCATTCATACCTTTACTCCCCCATCAGCCTATCTCTACCCTTCAAATACCCATTACCCCTATTACCCCAACTCCCCTTGTTGTCCCAAATCCCCCTGTTACCCTAACTCATGTTCTCAATCTTGTCCAACTTAGAGCTATGGCACTCATATATGCCCCTCTTATCATGCCTGCCCCTTAGGGTGTCTTACCAGGATATTATCAAAGTAAAATCACCTTAATTGATGGCACTAGAACTTACATTGCATAAAATCACAGAAAGAAAATGAAAAATTATTTTGAACTGGATGAAATTGACAAAGGAGATGTCCAAATGAGAATTTTTTCCCAAACTCTAGCTCGAGAAGTGAGAAAATGGTTTAGATATTTGCCTCCTAATAGTATAGATAGTTTAGAACTTTTTTATAGACAATTTTTACATAGATGGGAGAAGAGAAAGAACCCTCTTCAAATTCTTTCTGAATATGAAAATTGTAAGAGGGGACCAAACTAAACCGTTTAGGACTACTGCACTAGGTTTAACAATGTATATAATGCAATACCACTTGACCTTAGAACCCCACGTGGCTTAGCCCTGAATAAGTTTCCAAACGGATTTGACACAAATATGGATTTTCAACTTAGAGAAAGGAATCCCCCTACATTGGAAGATATGTAAAGTTTTTCAATTAGCGTAGAATCTAATCTACTATCTAAAAGAGCTAGGGATAGAAATGAGAGAAGAACACCCATGAAAGATGAAATTGCACCCTTTGATCAAAAAATCGATGCTTTAGCTAAAGGAATGGAAAAGTTTATGGATAGAATAGAAAACATTGAAAGGAAACCTCACTGGGATAGCCAACTGGCACCTCCAGTAAGGAATCCAAACTTTAGGAAGAACCAGAACCAAAACAATGGTAAAAATGGGCATGATCAGAACATTAGACCACCTTTCCAAGAGAATTATGCTGAAACCTCCCATCAAGAAGACCCTGAGATAGACACCAAAATCAACTTAATGGGGTTAGATGAAGAAGAAACTATTTTTGTAACTCAGGATGACCAAGAACTATACATGATTCAACAGTTACAAACCC
The DNA here is from genome assembly GCA_000404065.3 of Pinus taeda. Taxonomy (NCBI): domain Eukaryota; kingdom Viridiplantae; phylum Streptophyta; class Pinopsida; order Pinales; family Pinaceae; genus Pinus; species Pinus taeda. Next base: position 21,234 of record APFE031730239.1, on the reverse strand, counting down.
AAACTAGAGAACATTTCAATTACAAGCAAGGATATGACTCTGATATTTTCGAAGTGCATAAGTAGTACAATTTGAGGAGAAAAAAGAACATTGATGTTGCGGACCAAAACAAAAAAGCAGTACATAATCAGCCTAAGAAAGTAAAAGCTGAAAATTAAAATCATCTAGTTACAAAAACCCTACAAATCCTTTCTAGACCAAGTCAAAATCCTCCCAGTCCTATCATTGAAGATGTAATCAACAACCAACCTTCTAATGAGCAACTTTCCACTTCAGTTCCCCTCAAGGAAACAGTGGAACAATCTCCACAAATTACATTAGAAAACTCAATTAAGAAGACTCCAAACAATGAAAAAGAAGAATAGACCACTCAGAACCTAGGTGCTAAGATTTCAAATGTTCAAACAGACAAATCCCCTCTGGCTTTCAATTTGGGAGCAGAGGTGGCCAAACTTAAAATCTGTGTTCCTTTAACAGAACTAGTTAAACATGAAACTTACAGATCTCAAATAAGCAAATCTTTAAACTTTGTTGAAAATGAAGACTCTGTTAACCTATTTGATGATCAACCTGAGTTAATTTTCAAACTTGATGTTAACGGAAAACCAGTGGAAGGAGGGATACCACCCTTCTACATTAGCCTTAACATCCAGGATAAAATCCTACATAATCCCATGCTAGACTTTGGGGCTTCACACAAACTTATGCCTAAATCCGTTATGGAGAAGCTAAACTTGGATATCACCAAACCCTACAAAGAACTCTTTTCCTTTGATTCAAGCCAAGTTAAGTTCCTATGACTTATAAAAGACCTGTGTGTTTCCCTAGTGCAGTTCCCTACTAAAACCATTCTAATGGACATAATTGTTCTTGATATACCACCTAAGTATGGCATGTTGTTGTCTAGATCTTGGGGTGCTAAACTCTAGGGATCTCTGCAACTTGACATGCCATATGCTACCATTTCAGTCTTTCGAAATCCTAAGAAACTATATAGATAATCTCTGATGAAGTATGTAGTGAGTACACAGGAGAGGCCTCAAAACATTCCTATATATTCAATGCATTCTGATATTGATTCTTTCATTCTTTATAGTGCTTAATCTAACAAAGAGAATACTTTAGATAACACTATAGTAGAACCAAAAGAAATTATTATAATAGAAGAAAATTAGAGTGTCTAAATTCATGAAATTTTGGATAATAAAGATGACCTAGATACTTTAGTCAAAAAAAATATTCATTCCCCCAGATAGTGAAAATTATGAGCATGAAATCCTATGACATCATGAATTTGATGGGTCAGTAAACAAATTAGGTGCAGGAGCAGGAGTATGGATTTACAACTTAGAAAATGATCATTCAGAGGGTCATGCCTACAGATTGAACTTTAAATTTACAAACAATATGGTAGAATATGAAGCACTTATGTTAGGTCTAAAATTGGTCAAAAGGTTAGGAGCCATAAGAGTGTCTATTATGGGAGATTTTGAGTTGGTAATAAAACAATTAACGTTGTTTATATGAATAGGGATCCTAGATTATGATGTTATAGAGGAACAGTTGTAGAGATACTAAATAATTTTTTATTGACCAAACTTGCTATTATTCCAAGAAAACACAATATGCAAGCTCACAGTTTAGCGATGTTTTCTACTACTTGCAAGTTGCTATTTCAGCACAACCATCAGTACACTATTGAGGCCAGGTATACACCTGCTATTCCTGACAACTTAAAGAACTGGTAAGTGTTCGATAATGATAACTAAATTAACATTTTTCTAACTTTAGATGAGGAATTTATAAATAACAACATAGACAGACACATGACATTAGATTTTGATTTCACTAATGAAGGAGAAATTAACAAAGTACAAGATGAAAATATAGATAATTTCTATCCCACAAAGTTTACAAAATATGATATTCAAAACCTAAAAGAAATGGAAATTGATGAAGCAACTGATGAAGAACCTAAAGTCATCAATCTGAAAGATAACTTTTTGCCCAAGGGTTAACTCCTTTGGAGGACTTATTTGATTCAAATGATGTTCCTAAAACTCCTAAAATGGAATCCTTGAAATCAGACATTGATGAAGTAACATAGGCTTTGAAGATGATCCCAAAAAGATAAAACTTTCAAAGTCTTTACCTCCTAATGAAAAAGTGAAATACATAGAACTACTAAAGGAATTCCAAGATGTTTTTGCCTAGAATTATGAGGACCTTAAATCCTACGATACTAGCCTAATACAACACACCATTCCATTAAAGTAAAATCGAAAGCCTTTTAGATAGAAGATTAGAAAGATTAACCCTATTCTATTGCCTTCTATCGAAAAGAAAATCAAAAGAATGTATGAAGCTGAGATTATTGCACCAATTAGATTCTCATATTGGGTTTCTAATTTATTACCCACAAGAAAGAAAACTGGCGAAGTTAGACTATGTGTTGACCTTAGGAATTTAAATAAAGTTTCACTGAAGGATAACCACCCCCTCTCTAAAATGGACCACATATTACAGAGGGTAGTAGGTTCAACCAAAATCTCACTGCTAGATGGGTTTTCTAGTTATAAGCAGATCCTAGTCCACCCAAATGATCAGGCAAAAACTGCATTTACCACTCCATGTGGCACTTTCGTGTATGTGAAAATTCTTTTTGGGTTAAAAAATGCACGGGTCGCCTTTCAAAGAGCAATGGATAGAGCCTTTGCAAAATAAATCTGTGCCTTCCTAGTAATATACCTAGATGATATCACAGTATTCTCTAAATCATATCAGCAACACTTGGATCATCTTAGGCAGGTTTTCACCAAGTGTAGGAATTATGGAATTTCTCTGAATCCTAAAAAATCTTTATTTGGGCTAGAAGAGGGAAAACTACTAGGCCACATAATCTCCAAATATGGTATCCCAATTGACCCAACCAGAATTGAAGCCATTTTGCAGATACCACATCCTAGGAACATCAGGGAACTACAAGTATTTTTAGGTAAAATAAACTTTTTCAGAAGATTTATCTCTAACTTAGTTGAACTAATTAGATTACTATACAACATGTTAAAGAAATATTTGACTATTAAATGGACTTTAGAGGCTCAAAATTCATTTGAAGATATAAAGCTAACCTTAACCCTAACACCAGTTCTCATCAGTCTAATGTTTGATAGGGATTTTATCATTTTTTCTTTCACCTCAGAGCATACAATTGTTGTAGTCCTACTACAGAAGAATGATCAAGGTTTTGAACAATGAATAACCTTCTTCAGTAAAGCCCTAAGAGATGCACCTTTAAAGTATAATATAATGGAGAAGCAAGTTTTTCTCTAGTTAAATCTATTAAAGGTTTCAGAGTTTATATCTTGTACTCTCATATAGTAGCTTATGTTCCCAATGTTGTAGTCAAAGGCATTCTAATGCAGGATCAACCAGATGGAAAGAGAGGGAAGTGGATAGCTACCATATTGGAGTATGATCTAGAAATTAAATCTACAAAATTGATCAAAGGCCAAGGCTTAGTCAAGCTAATGGTTGAATCAAATTGTCAATCCCTAGACATAAATTTCATTGCAGAGTTGGATAACGAAGAGAAAATGGCGACTCCACAGATCAACCAGGCCTTTATAGATTCACCATTGTATGCTGACATTATATATGTTCTACAAAATTTTCAAGCTCCTCCTCAGTTGTCCAGAACTAAAAGTAGGTTCTTAAAAATAAAATCTTTGAAGTTTCGCATAATTGAAAACACTTTATTTTGGAAAAATCATGAAGTCGTCTTTCTTAATTGTTTGTTAAAGGAAGAATCTGACAAAATATTGCAAGAATTTCATGCAGGGGACTATCAGTGACATCTCTACTGGAAGATTATAGCTGATAAAATCTTAAGAGCTTGTTTTTACTCGCCCGCTCTATTCTCTAGTGTGAAAAAATTTGTAACCTCATGCCACAAATGTGAGATCTTTGAAGGAAAAAGAAAACTATTCGTATTACCTTTGAAACCTATATCTACCAAAACACCATTTCAATAGTGGGGTCTTGACTTCATTGGTGAAATTCATCCCCCTTCTTCTACCCAACATAGATGGATCCAGACTGCCACAAATTATTTTACTAAATGGATAGAAGCCATACCCTCAAGACAAGCTACTGATACTATTATAATAGGTTTCCTTGAGGCCAATATTCTGTCCAGATTTGGTTTCCCTACCAAGATCATCACAGAAAATGTAGCAGCCTTTAAATCAAAGAGGATGATTGATTTCTGCAGCAAATATCATATAACCCTAGGGCACTCGACTCCCTACTATCCCCAAGGAAATGGACTAGTAGAGTCTTCCAACAAAAGCTTAGTGAATATAATCAAATAATTTTTGGAAGATAAAAAGAAAACAAATAATAAGAAGCAAGTAAATGCCTTATGGGAAGATAGGTTGACCACTAAGAAATCCATTAGTACCAGTCCTTACTAGCTAGTTTATGGAATGGAGGTTTCCTTCCCATCTTCCTTGGGAACACCAATAATGAAATTTCTCCAAGAAGCACAGGTTGAGCCAAATGAGATTCAGAGGAGGATTAACCAGACAATACACTTGCAGTAGACTAGGGAAGAAGTCTGTATTCGATCCCAAATTGTGCAGGAGAAAATAAAAAAGGATTTTGACAAAAGAACCAAGGTAGAAGATTTCTATCTAGGAGATAAATTTTTGAAATGGGACGCAAGAAGGGAAGAAAAAAGTAAACATGGGAAGTTTGACTTCCTATGGAAAGGCCCTTACATTATTTATCCTTTTAGAGGTAACAATGCTTATGTTGTCAAAGAATTGGATGGTGCAGAAGTAGAAGGAGGACCATTTAATTGTTGAATGCTAAGGCACTATATAGACTCTAGTCACGAATTCCACTAATCATTTTTACATATTATATCCTTTACAAAAGTTTAGTGTGGATTGGATGGTAAAATTTTGGAGTTGAAGCCCGAAGAGAAGGCCCTAATATTCAAAAGTTTCACTATCATAAATATCAATAAGGCAACAAAGTAAAAAGGGAAAGTTGTAGATTAAAATCACAACAATTTAGAAGGCCATTGATCTACAAGTTCTTGACATTTCACCAGGAAATGCCATCCCGAACTGGAGCCACTGCTAGGTTCCTATATCAATAGGAGTCATAATTTTGAATGGCTGAGATTAAACCTATAATATGTACATACCTTTGCTTTCTACAATTGTTTTCCATATTCAAAAAATAAAAAAGAAAATGTAAAGAGGGTTGTCCTAAAAGAAAAATCAAAGGACAAAGAGAATGAAAAATGTCAAAAAATATGAAAAAAGAACCCTAAGAAAAAGAAAAAGACCATGAAAGTGTGCAAGTCCAAATGCCACTACCATTTACTTTTTATGCATAATAACGATTGTGTGCAACTTGTTACCTTTGCCACAATCCATGGATGGTCAAACAGTTTAAACTTGGCTATTTCATGCTTTCAATTTCATGTTTACAAATAGAGAATAAAATCTGATGAAATTGCTTAATATTGCCAGATAAGTAGATAGGTAGAGTGAATAAAAAGAGCTCAACAGTTTAATCTGAGCTCTTGGATGTAGTAAGGATAGACTTAGATATATTTCCATTGTAAAAAAAAAGAAAATGTTTTGATAAGGGTTTGCTAGCTTAAGTGCACGCTAATAAAGAATAGGAAAAAAGGTAGGATGAGTAGATGGGTAAGAAGTTGCATGGTTACAAAATTGTGATGAATGATTAGATAAAATCATATCATTTACTTTAATCCTCAAATTTCTAAAATATGGATGATAATTAAGCATTTACACAAAGTCAAGAGATTAATTTCTCCATTCATTTTACCCTTAATTTTACTAATTTCCCATAAGTGAGTCAAAAGTACCTAAAACCTTAAGTTAAAGGCGCTCATAGCATCTCTCTAACTGCTGGAGGAATCGGACCCTCGACCCAATAACTTATATGGTGAAGTACTAAAACCCCTGTCATGCCAAGTGTCCTTTACCCAGCGTACCCACCAAAATCATTGACTTTATGAATAAAAGTTAAAAAAATCATTGTTTTTTCTTTATCATGAAAAAATAACACTCTAACCTCCATGCAAGCACCAGAGTACATGCAATCATCAACCTACATCCAACTGCCAATTTACCGAAGCTGTTAAAACTCTAGACCACCTTGTAGTCCCCTTTGCTTCTTGCAAATAGTAGACAGTCCCCATTATTATGTCCAAAAGTTGAAACTAGGTATTTATACCATTTCGCTGAGAAACCCTATTTTCTTCCACAATGTGGACTTAATTGCATCCAATTGGTAAATAATTTAGTAAGAAAAATTGCCCAGTGACTCCAGAATACCTCGAATTAGACCAAGTTTTCCCAATTCTAAATGAAAACCCTTCACCCCCATCCTTGAATCCATAAGAACCAAGGATGTTTGCCCCAATTGCATTGATTGTCATGCCCATTTCTACTCCTCACACAAATTTAGACCATCTCCACAGGAAGATAAAGATTTTCAGATTAAAGATACCTCTGTCCAAGAATCCCCTTTGAAATTATACTACAAGTACAGAGACCAGCATGTAAACCATGCAGACTACATAGGACTTTGGGAATCATGTTTACCCAAATACCAGTTCCCAAGAGATCATATTTTCCCTGATATTATCCACTACTGCCATATGAACTACAACCCTACTCAGAGAGCAGTAATGACCCTGGACCAATCTGTATTATTTACCATCACTACTGAGTCCATGAATCAAATGTTGTAGTTACAACCAAGCCAAAACATTACCCCTCTTTTTGTTGGAGATTTACCTAACAGATTACCTACACTCACCTCAATCAAACTTTATAGGTTATTCTAAGCTTTCATTAGGGAAAAACAATACACTCCAAAGGATCCTCCCCCTTACATGTCGACTATTTTCTCTAATCTTAGCTGAGACATCACAGAAATGATATTGAATGTGTTAGGCAAAACCAAAAGTGAATTTGTTGATGAAATTACTGTATCTTTTATGTCTATCTACTTTGTTGGATAACCGCTAGCCAGCATGTTTGACTTTGCTAAGATCATGGCTGATAAAATGCATGATCAATTCATGATGATGCATAATAAAAGAGTGTTCAAATATTCCTCTGTTTTATATCATTTTCTCATGTATTATCAAGCTGACCAATTCCCAATTGCACTTTAGAAGCTTGATACTAGAGGCAACCCAAGATCAGTAGTCTTCTAGACTTCATTGATCCACCTAGGTGACTCTCAATATTCTTATACTGATTTCATAGATCTCTTTATGCATCCAGTGGTCACTATGTTACTAGGAATCCCTCCCCCCAAAATCAGTGCAGATATCAGGAGGGTCCTTCAGTTGTCAAAATAATATAGTGTGGGGGATTGGTACTTGTACCAAAATGACACTGAAATTAGAATCTATGGATGTAAGCTAGCTCCCTAAAAATTCCCCAGATACCTCCCCATGAGATTGCTTGCTCTGGAGTACTACAGGAAAATGATCAATTCAAATGAGGTGCACTTTGTGAAGCCCGAGAAGAAAGCTCAACTTAGGATAAAAGATCAGCTTGGCCGCTTCATATTAATAGTAGGGAAGCAAGAAAGGTAACAGAGGAGATACTCCAAAGACTGAGACTGAAAGAAAGTTTTATCTGGAGATATGACCCTTTAGACTTCATTTGCAATAGGAGACAAAAGAATAAATTATCTCCTTACATACACCATAGAATTTTTGTAATTGAACAATATCCTAATCAACATGAATGGGTGGAAAACACTTTGGTAGACCGAGATAGCACAGAGGTTGTTGTTGATAATGTATTGATGGATTTAGACATAAGACTTGATGAAGATTCATTTGTATGGTGTCAAGAGTGTCCCAATCTCAAAGAGAATCACAAGGACACAATGGGAAAAAAACAAAAGAAGGACCATCAAAGCAGCAACCATCAAAACAGCTAGAACCCTCAGAGTAGCCAGAGGAATCTGAACAACTAGAGATTTGAGAAGGACTTGCTCAACCAGAACATAGAAGGAGCAATCCTCCCATTTTTCATACTCCTCTAAATGAGGAGAGAAATCCTGAAAGATATATGGAGGAGGCCACTCCTTCTAGTAGACCTGTTACCCAAAAATATCTCAAGAGGCAAAGATTGAATCCATTGTCACACCAAGAGTTTACTGAAGAAACAGTAGGAACTACAAGTGTTCAAAGCATGCATACCACTCCCCTAGGAGGTGCACATGAAGCTTCCACCCCACATGCTCAAATGTAAGCAAGGCAATAGAGCGTGGAAGTATCCTCCTTCAGAGCTCCTACTGGCCAGATCCAAGATATCAGAGAAAAATATAAAGAAATAAAGGCCAGAAATGAGAGACTAAATGCCCAAAGTTATGCACATTACCTAAAGATTGATCCAAGTAATCATATAAGGCTAATGTCAGCCTTTTATGTGAAAGGGGGCAAAATGTAGATGACTTTTATGAAGACAACCACACAACATCCCAGGTGAATTGCGGATTATCTAAAAACAGAATTTGAAGTATTAGCAAAGGATATCCATCCTATTGACCAAATAGAATTACATAAATAAACTGGGGAAATGGTCTACTCCACCTTGACCGGTAAGGCAATTGCAACCCACCGGCTTCAAAATTCGTCGAGTAATATATTAGCGCAATTCCAGTGTAAGAAGGCCTCTTCATAGGCGAAAGGTACCAGAATAAAGTCCGTAGAGGACTTAGTTATAGAACTGGGCCATGATCCCAAACATTTGAATGATGTAGAAAAGCTTATTAAGAAGAAAAATGATGATATAACTGTGCTGAAAAAGAAACTCAAGATTCCCCTTTTGCATCATCCTCAAATAGCCAAAATATTGGAAACACATAAGGATGAAGACCTTATGGACTTGCTCCTGAAACTGAATGAAAAATTAAAAGAAATGGAGAAAGAACTAGATTTGATACTGTCCAAACAGAGTGAGTTGGCCACCACTCCTTAGACTGTAATTCCTACCATTTCTACAGTAGTACCCTCCACTTTAGCTATTGTGTTAACACCAACAGAGCCACCAGCCACTGCTCTACCAGTTACAGGTACATCAACAAGCACCGGGACATAGAAAAAGAGACAGCTGGATTGGTAAAAGCTATGGAGGAGATGACCATCTAGGCTACTAAGCTCAAGAAACTTAGAGAACAAGTATCAAATTTAGAAATTGATTATAATGGTAAAACATTGTTGCCAAGTAAACTAGGTAAGATAAAATTGAAGTAGAACAGATAAAGAGTATCAGTAGGTAGAAGACAAAAAGTGAATCCGGCACATAAGTATCAAGAAACTAAAAGAGCCTAATCTGAATTACAATAGCTAGCACAGTCTCAATAAAAGGGATAGCAAGAAGAGAGTTCTCCATCTATCTCTATCTTCATGCTGAATATATTTTCATTTCCTAGAATAATTCTGATATGGTTATGAGATATTTTTGTAACATTTTTTGTATAAATACTTCACAAATTGAAGTAATTAGTGTGCATTAAAATACATTTCTATAGAAATTTTATACTGAGCCAAGGAGTTATTGTACTCAAGGCTGGAATGGTTTTGATGCATATGAAATAAAGCTAAGGACATTTCACTGGATTATTCTGTATAGTTGGAACAAACAAGTATTATCTCTTTCTGTTTAAATATTGTTTTCTCTTCATGTTATAAATATTCACATGTGTTTCTTATGAAATCTATATATTAAATAAGGAATGGTATCTAAGAATTATCTTAAATGCTCTTTGATTTAACTGTTTACTTTCTATATGTTTTCTTCTAAACTACCTTGGTCTGGGAATTCTTAATTACTCCCTTACTTCCATATTTTACCCTCCCTTTGGTCCACAGTAAAGGATTCTTAGTTTCCCTTTGCTACTGATCTCCTTCTGCTCTTCATCTTAATCCCAGTCTAAGGATTCTTCATTGCCCTTTCACCCTAGTTAGGACTACCTCATCCATTAGAATATAAAGATTTGCCTTTTTCTTTGCTAGCCTGCCTTGTGAACTCTTCCTTTAGTGATTGATCTGATCCAGTTAAGCCATCCTTTGATTGACTCCATATTTTCTATATGTTTTCTTCTAAACTACGTTGGTATAGGAATTCTCAGTTACTCCCTTACTTCCATATTTTACCCCCCCTTTGGTCCATAGTAAAGGATTCTTAGTTTCCCTTTGCTACTGATCTCCTTCTACTCTTCATCTTAATCCCAGTCTAAGGATTCTTCATTGCCCTTTCACCCTGGTTAGGACTACCTCATCCATTAGAATCTAAAGATTTGCCTTTTTCTTTGCTAGCCTACCTTATGAACTCTTCCATTAGTGATTGATCTGATCCAGTTAAGCCATCCTTTGATTGACTCCATAGCCCAATGGATTGAAAGCCTTGCTCTATCCATCTGTTCCTAGAATTCCACAACCCAACCAAAATAAAAACCTTATGAGAACTAAGAACTAGCCTAGAATCCCACCAAAACAAAGTTAAATTATAAAGAGAGAGGCCTCTTTGGAATTAGGTTGGCCATAACCCCAGTCTAAAAGATTAGGTTTGTGGTTGCCTCAAACAATTCCTTCTTTGATAACTTCTAGGGAAACAATTTGAGTGATAACATAGAGATGACCATACTGGGGACTCAAACCCCAGTATTAATAAACCTTTAAGAAATCAAAATTCTTATTTTTAACCATCTTAAAGGGTTTATTAGAAGTTATTTCAAAATTTCATAAAAGAAAAGAAGTAGAAAAATCTCAAACTCTGGCTTCAAGGAGAACTCACTATACCAGGGCCAATCCTGGTCCAAGTCGTCCCCCTGTATTTGACAATCACAACCTTATTCCAAGAATAATTAGGAAACAAGAAAGCTCATTAAAGCCAAGGCCTTTATTCAGATCCAATTCATGCCCTGTTGAGTGGTTGTCCCTATAAGACCTCCCTTTTGGTGAGTATTTTGATAATTCCATATTTACAACTAAGTCTTAAAGTGAACTTTAGGACACACTTCTAGATCCAGAATTCATAGTTGAACTTGAAGTCCAAAGAGAAAAATTGTCAATTGATCAGTACCTTCTAAATTCCCCTCAGTCACTTACATCTGATAGAATCCCTGAGCTTCCTAAAACTACTTCGACCTCTTTTAGCTCACCATCATTTCCCCACACTTGTGAAGATCATCCCTCATCTCCATTCATACCTTCACTCCCTCATCAGCCTATCACTACCCTTCAAATACCCATTACCCCTATTACCCCAACTACCCTTGTTATCCTAAATCCCCCTATTACCCCAACTCATGTTCTCAATCTTGTCCAACTTGGAGCTATGGCACTCATATATGACCCTCTTATCATGCCTGCTCCTTAGGGTGTCTTACCAGTAGATTATCAGAGTAAAATTACCTTATTTGATGGCACTGGAACTTACATTACAAAGCAGAACATAAAGAAAATGACGGATTATTTCAAACTAGATGAAATTGACATAGGACGTGTCTAAATGAGAATTTTTTCTCAAACTATAGTTGCAGAAGTTAGAACATGGTTTAGATCTTTGCCACCTAATAGTATAGATAGTTTAGAACTTTTTTACGAACAATTTTTACATAGGCAGGAGAAGAGAAAGAACTCTCTTCAAATTCTTTCTGAATATGAAAACCTTAAGAGGGGAGCAAACGAAACCATTTAGGACTACTGCACTAGGTTTAATAATGCATATAATGCAATACCACTTGACATTAGACCTCCAACTAGCTTAGCCCTGATTAAGTTTCCAGATGGATTTTAAACATATATGGCTTTTCAACTTAGAGAAAGGAATCCCCCTACACTGGAAGATATGCAAAGTGTTGCAGTTAATGTAGAAGCTAATCTACTGTCTAAGGGAGCTAGGGTTAGAAATGAGATAAGAACACCCTTGAAAGATGAAACTTCACCCTTTGATCAAAAAATGGATGCTTTAGCTAAAGGAATGGAAAAGTTGATCGAAAAAATAGAAAACATTGAAAGGAAACCTCACTGGGATAGCCAACAGGTACCTCTAGTAAGGAATCTAAACTTTAGGAAGAACTAGAACCAAAACACTAGTAAAAATGGGCCTGATCAGAACGTTGAACCAACTTTCCAAAAGAATTATGTTGAAACTTTTCATCAAGAAGACCCTTAGATGGATACCCAAATCAACTTAATGGGGTTAGATGAAGAAGAAACTATTTTTCTAACTCAGGATGACCAAGAACTATACATGCTTCAATAGTTACAGACCCAAACTAGAGAATCTTTCGATTACAAAAAAAGATATGACTCTGTTATTTTCGAAGTGCATAAACAATACAATTTGGGGAGAAAAAAGAACATTGGTGTTCTGGACCAAAACTAAAAAGCAGTACCTAATTAGCCTGAGAAAGTAAAAGCTGCAAATTAGAATCATCCAGTTACAAAAACCTTGCAAATCCTTTCTAGACCAAGTCAAAATCCTCATATTCCTATCATTGAAGATGTAACGAATGACCAACCTTCTAATCAGCAACTTTCCGCTTCAGTTCCCCTCACGGAAACAATGGAACAATCTCCACAAATTGCATTAGAAAATCCAATTAAAAAGAATCCAAACAATGAAAAAGAAGAACAGACCACTCAGAACCTAGATGCTAAGATTTCAAATGCTCAAATAGACAAATCCCCTGTGCCTTTCAATTTGGGAGCAGAGGTCACCAAACTTAAAATCCTAGGTCGTTTAACAAAACTGGTTAAACATGAAACTTATAGATCTCAAATAAGAAAATCTTTAAACTTCGTTGAAAATGAAGAATCTGTTAACCTATTTGATGATCAACCTGAGTTAATTTTCAGACCTGATGTTAATGGAAAACTAGTGCTAGGAGGGGTACCACCCTTCTACATTTTCCTTAACATCCATGATAAAATCCTACATAATGCCATGCTAGACTATGGGGCTTCACACAACCTTATGCCTAAATCCGTTAGGGAGAAGCTAAACTTGGATATCACCAGACCCTACAAAGACCTCTTTTCATTTGATTCAAGTCAAGTTAAGTGCCTAGGACTTATAAAAGACCGGTGTATATTCCTAGTGAAGTACCCTACTAAAACCATTCTAATGGACATAGTTGTTGCTGATATACCACCTAAGTATGGTATGTTGTTGTCTAGATCTTGGGTTGCTAAACTCTAGGGACCTTTGCAACTTGACATGTTGTATGCTACCATTTCAGTCATTGGACATCCTAAGAAACTGTATAGAGAAACTTTGATGAGGTATGTAGTGAGTACATAGGAGAGGCCTCAAAACTTTCCTTTATATTCAATGCATTATGATATTGATTATTTCATTCTTTATAATGTTGAATTTAACCAAAAAATACTTCAGACAACACTATAGCAGAACCAAAAGAAATGACAATAACAAAAGAAAATCAAAGTGTCCAAATTCATGAAATTTTGGATAATAAAAATGACCTAGATACTTTAGTCAAAGAAGATTTCATTCCCCCAAACAATGAAAATTATGAGCATGAAATCCTATGACATCTTGAGTTGGATGGGTCGGTAAACAAACTAGGTGCAGCAGGAGGAGTATGGATTTACAACTTAAAAAATGATCATTTAAAGGGTCATGCCTATAGATTGAACTTTAAATGTATAAACAATATGGCAGAATATGAAGCACTTCCGTTAGGTCTGAAATTGGTCAAAAGGTTAGGAGCCATAAGAGTCTCTATTATGGGAGATTCTAAGTTGGTAATAAAACAAACTAATGTTGTTTATATGAATAAGGATCCTAGATTAGGATTTTATAGAGGAATAGTTGTAAAAATACTAAATACTTTTTTAGAAACCAAACTTGTTGTTATTTTGAGAAAACACAATATGCAAGCTCACAGTTTAGCAATGTTTTCTAGTACTTGCAAGTTGCTATTTCAGCCCAACCATCAGTACACTGCTGAGGTTAGGCATAGAGCTGTTATTCCTGACAACTTAAAGAACTGGCAAGTGTTCGATAATGATGAGTGAGTTAGCAATTTTCTAACTTTGGATGATGAATTTGTAAATAGCAACATAGACACGGACATGACATTAGATTTTTATTGCACTAATGAAGTAGAAATTAACAAAGTAGAAGATGAAAATCTAGATAATTTCTATCCCATAAATTTTACAAAATCTGATTTTCGAAACCTAAAACAAATGGAAATTGATGAAGCAATCGATGAAGAATCTGAAGTCATCAATCTGAAAGATATTTTTTTGCCCAAAGGGTTAACTCCTTTGCAGGACTTATTTGATTCAAATGATGTTCCTAAAAAGCCTAAAATGGAACCCTTGAAATCAGACGTTGATGAATGTAACATAGGCTCTAAAGATGATCCCAAAATGATAAGACATTAAAACTCTTTACTTTCCAATGAAAAAGTGAAATACATAGAACTGCCAAAGGAAATCCAAGATGTTTTTGCCTAGAATTACGCGGACCTTAAATCCTATGATACTAGCATAATACAACACAACATTCCATTAAAATAAAATTAGAAGCCTTTTAGACAAAATCTTAGAAGGATAAACCCTGTTCTATTGCCTTCTATCGAAAAGGAAATCAAAAGAATGTATGAAGCTAAGATTATTACACCAATTAGATTCTCAGATTGCGTTTTTAATTTGGTACCTACAAGAAAGAAAATTGGCGAAATTAGACTATGTGTTGACATTAGGAATTTAAATAAATTTTCACTGAATGATAACTACCCCCTCTCTAAAATGGACCACATATCACAAAGGGCAGTAGGTTCAACCAAAATCTCACTACTAGATGGGTTTTCTAGTTACAAGCAGATCCTAGTCCACCCAGATGATCAGGCAAAAACTGCATTTACCACTCCATGGGGCACTTTCATGTATGTGAAAATGATTTTTGGGTTAAAAAATGCAGGGGCCACCTTTCAAAGAGCAATGGACATAGCCTTTGCAAAATAAATCCATGACTTCCTAGTAATAAACCTAGATGATATCATAGTATTCTCCAAATCAGATCAACAACACCTGGATCATCTTAGGCGGTTTTTCACCAAATGTTGGAAGTATGGAATTTCCCTAAATCCTAAAAAATCTTTATTTAGGCTAGAAGAGAGAAAACTACTAGGCCACATAATCTCCAAAGATGGTATCCAAATTTACCGAACTAGAATTGAAGCGATTTTGTAGATACCACATCCTAGGAACATCAAGGAACTACAAGCATTCTTAGGTAAAATAAACTTTTTGAGACGATTTATCTCTAACTTAGTTGAACTAATTAGATTAATAAACAACATATTAAAGAAATATTTGACTATTAAATGGACTCTAGAGGCTAAAAATTAATTTGAAGATATAAAGCTAGCGTTAACACAAACACCAATCCTCATCAGTCCAATGTTTGATAGGGATTTTATCTTTTTTTCTTTTGCCTTAGAACATACAATTGTTGCAGTCCTACTGTAGAAGAATGATTAGGGTTTTGAACAACGAATAGACTTATTCAATAAAGCCCTAAGAGATGCACCTTTAAAGTATAATATAATGGAGAAGCAAGCTTTTTCCCTAGTTAGAGCTATTAAAGATTTCATAGTTTATATCTTTTACTCTCATATAGTAGCTTATGTTCCCAATGTTATGGTCAAAGACATTCTCAAACAGGATGGACCAGATGGAAAGAGAGGGAAGTGGATAGCTACCATATTGGAGTATGTGGTGAGCTCCAGTATTGTAGCAATAATGCTACAACTCCTGGGGCTTCCTGTCTCTCATTTTATCAACCCGGTAGTTCGTACAAACTTGGAAGTGACGGTGCTGTATGCACAAGTACTAGCTCTTGTCGCAGCTGTCACTTGGTCAGCTGGCACGAGTCCGCTAGGGCTCAAGCCAACTTCTATGGGCTCACATAAGAAGCTTTATCAATGATGGACAAAAGCTAGCTCAAAGAAGACTAATCTACTTGACAAAAATGAACTGAAAGCA
Organism: Pinus taeda; assembly: GCA_000404065.3. NCBI lineage: Eukaryota > Viridiplantae > Streptophyta > Pinopsida > Pinales > Pinaceae > Pinus > Pinus taeda. Next base: position 5,132 of record APFE031730239.1, on the reverse strand, counting down.
AATCAAAGCATGTAAACCTAGGAAACCCTAATTTAACTAGTCTAGCCTCTATAATGCAAAT
>APFE031730228.1:0-11491 GCA_000404065.3 Pinus taeda | reverse complement strand
TTTCTTCCTATGATCCTCCTTATTCCAAGTTTTATTTTTGATTTAATTACCTTGGTTCTAATCATCATTTATCCTTGATGTAACTCCCTAGTTTTCATTCCTTACTTATATTTATTTATTATCATTTATTTTTAATGATTCCAAGGGTGCCAAGTTTGGTTGTGCCCTTCAAGAACTTCCCTAGAAGTTCCAAGGGTGCCACACCTAACAGTTTATGATTCCAAGGGTGCCAAGTTTGGTTGTGCCCTTCAATAACTTCCCTAGAAGTTCCAAGGGTGCCACACCTAACAGTTTAATTGTGATGCCAAGGGTGCCATGTTTGGTTGTGCCCTTCAAGAACTTCCCTAGAAGTTCCAAGGGTGCCACACCTAACAGTTTAAATGTGATGCCAAGGGTGCCAAGTTGGTCCTTCCCTTCAAGAATTTCCCTGAAATCCCAAGGGTGCCACACCACTTGCCCTTCAAGCATCCAGTGACTACGAGGGGAAAATATCATGCAACGTCATAGACCGCTATCGTCTCTCATGTTGCCTGCTATAGTGACACTAATGGTGCTGGGGATCAAGGAATCTGCCTTGATGCGTGCCCCCCAATAGGTTCCTCACGAGCGAACCAACTTTGGGACCTGCCCTCATGGCATCGTGATCTTCAAGGCAAAGGTGTTTCAACTCTTCCAGCCCAAGTCACGGCGGGAGTGCTAATGGGTGAGATCAGGAACTCTGTCCCACCCCTCCCATGTAGTTCCATCCACCTGTACAACCCCATCACCCATATGTGAGTCATTCAGCCAAGCAACTCATATCTGCCTGCAACCACTATCATATCATTAGAATATAGATAATCATATATAGCAGGTTTCAAAATCGATTAGAATTTCAAAGACAAAATAATATAAATTTTCATCAAACCAGGTGTCGTCAACTCGTCATGTGCGAGTGCCTCTGGTGGTTTTTCCTGCCATACTCAATAATAATCAGTAACCAGGTTTTTCAGTGCTAGTCATTGTCATAATAGCATTAATTACCATCACCTGGCCATTCACATCACCGTTCATTGTGAACCAGAACTAATGTAAGTAGCTAACATAGGGGATACCTCCATCATGGCTAGCATCATCATAACCTTAATGGAACCATACATATAGATCAAGGCTATCATCATTATAACATCAATAGAACATGTCTATCCTTTACTACTACCACCATCATGATATCAATAGAGAATACACATAACCATTAATTATATCGTAATCATAATATTAATAGAGAACATACATAACCATCGCATTCACTGATAAAGGAGCCACGTTTCTGGATCCTCAGCCTGAGTTTCTCATAGACTAAAGTATGCAAGATAATGTCATATTAGAGTGAGGAAACTAGGGTGGGCACTACAAAGGTGAGGGAGTAACTTGGCAACCAAATAATCAACATAAAACCCTAACACTTTTGCTTTGGAGAGAGAGGTAGGGTTTGGTTTCTTTAAACATTCAGCATGCCACAAACATCATCAAACCACCATCAAATTTGGATGAAGAGAAATGGCACAGGATCAACCTACTTGTATCGATGATAATCCACGCGTTTTGGGCGATTTGATGAAGTTTTTGAGAAAATCGGGCTTGGCAACTCTATGTGCCGCGCCTCAAGCCCAAAACGCCATGCCTTTCCTATGCGCTGCGCCAGTGTATTTTTGCGCAGAGAAATGCAGCCCAATGCACCGCGCCGTCCCTATGCGCCACGCCAGTTGCCCAATGCACCGCGCCACCAAACCCTATGCGTAACGTTTTTTGTAGGAGACTTTTGGAGGCCTTCTCAGTGTCCAAATTGGGCGCAAGATAGCTCGTTGGAAAATTCTTTGAGTATAATTTCCAACCCAACTGAAATGTTTCAATTTAGAGTTCATTTGCCCTATCAAAAATCAAATCTCCCAAGACTGGTCAAAATGTGCCAAATGAGGCTGCCTCAAGGCAAAGTGTTGTTGCAGTCAACTTTTGAAGGTGTTCCTCAACTCCAAATTGAGCTCATGATAGCTCATTGGAAAGCTCTTTGTGTCTAGTTATCATTTTACTCATCAATAAAGTCATTTGGCCAATAAAGATAGGAGAAAACTTGATTCTCCCAAGGTCGCTTTAGAGGTGCATCAATTCTCCCAAGGCAATTGTATTTTTGACATTTCTCTAAAACCATGACACTTGTGTAAAAAGTGAAGGAGATTTTTCTTCCTTGGCCTGTTGTGGACAAAAACCTCTCTCATTTTTTCCAAATTCATCTTTCCTTGCTCAGAAGCATCATTTGAGTAAAACCTACCCCGATGTGTGGAACAGGGATTTGTCGAAATGAAGCGAAACGAAGGGGAGAAGGGGCTTCTAAATTCTTGAGAAAAATTTTAGAAGTAGGGAGATATTTTAGGAAGTAGGGGAAAGTGGAATTTCAAATATTGAGTGAGGGGAAGGGGTGCAAAAAGGCAAAACACAGGCCTAGCCTAGAAAATTGTCAAGTTGTAGCAAGAAACTAGTGTTTGTAGAAAAATGAGGAATTTGGGGAATCTCAGTGATGGGAAGTGTTTAATAAGTTACATTAAGGATAGGGGAAGGTGTATGAACATCAGGATACAAGTTACCTGATGATTTGACCGCCCAAGAGAAATTGCCTTCAAAACCTTAGGAGAGGGAAATGAACTTTACCTAGGCACAACTGAAGCATGAACAAGATGTAAAATGACCCATTGGAACTTAACATGATGATGACAACCCTTTGAATGATGGTACACTCAGCTGAATGGTGACATGGACCGACATTTGGACAATTTTGACAGGAGTAAAAGAAAACCCTAGACCTAATGCTTAGTGACCAAATTTTTCTTGAAGACTCACTGAAATGACAAAATTTGACCTTGACACCTTAAAATCACTTTGTAAGAGCATGTTTGATCACTGGAGGAAGGCTGCAAAGACTGACACTAACATTAGCTCCAATGGGGATGGTAGCTCCTTGGAGGTGCCAAGAACGATAGATCTTTGGGAGAATAGACAGTGCCTTCATCCATTGGCCAATGGAGTCAAAAACTCAAGCTGAAATGCATGACTGAAAACTGATGACTTGACAACACAAATTGACTCTCACTCAACTAAAAACTGACTCGATACTTAAACACAACCGACAGACTGGAAAATATGCTCAATGTAGAGCTTATTCAATACAACCTACTCTAGTTGTTCCATTCATCACCTGATCAAGTGAAATGAAACCACCAATGCAACCAGGTAAGTATTCTAGTTGCTGTTTGAATTCTCCACAAGTGCTCGCTTATGAACAACAAGAGAGAACTACTAAAAGGCAACTCCCATGAAAACTTGTGAACAGATCCGTTGAATACTATGGGTTCTCTATCCACCTCCAAAAACACTACATAAGGATCTTGAAATTCATGCACACTGGGACTTAGCTCATCCAATGGATTACTTCTCTTTTCCTCATACCATGAATGCAAACTTTGATCTAAACTTTGTGACGAGACTCCTGCTGAAAATGACAAAGAAACCAGCTGCCAGATCAAATTTATGTCAGCACACGTTTCAAGCTCACATGTAGTCAATGGAGAAGGACTTGGATTACAGACATCATCCCCAACATCAGCTATTGGATCATGAAAAACTTGAAAAGACTGTTGCAACCCATTTTTTATTGGTTCCAATGAGATTACATGAGTCCCTACAGGCTGTGCATCCTTTACTAAAAATGTATTATGCAAATTTTCCTTCAAAAACTGAAATATTCGAAACAGAAAGGTACGGAATCATCTTGCATCATCTGATCATATGTGCCAACTTCCATGTCTTCATCTGCAACCTGACATTCAATGGCATTCGGGGGCTGCAAATTTGGATATGAGAAGTCTTGAACAAGGTTTTCATTGCCCTCAAGATGGTCCAAATCAAGACTTGTCGATAGTTGATGTTGTCTCTGATGAACTGAAACGAAGCAAAATAAAAATGCAAAGATCCTTCACTTACTTCAAAATTTGTGGCACTTTCCTCATCACTTCCATCACTGATATGTAATGGCTGATAAGTATATTCGAGCTAATGAAAGTGAACTTCCTCCTCCCACAAACTAGCTATTGATTTGTCTGCAAGAATAGCTTTTGTTTGGAGAACATAATCATCATCATACTGATCAAACTTAGGTAAATCATCAGTATAAAACACATCATCAAGCATACTTCAACAGATCTCTCTTCTCCAAGATGATCTATAAAACAATCATTATTAGATCTATGACAACTGGGATAAGAAAGAAGATGTTTTGGATCAGCAACTTGTTCTTCTTCAATCAGCGAGCCATGGGCTTGAACATCATAATCATTCCTTGTCGTGATCTTTTGCATCATCTCTTCCACTGCACTTACCAAAATGTCAAGCTTTACCTCTAAAGATGTCGATTCCTCCGGATCTGTGTTTTTCATCTCTTCTTCCTTCAACTTTGCCCTTCGGATCAGCAAATGAGCCTCTACATCTACTGCACTGTTCTGCATCTCTTCAAGTGTTACAAGGTTCCTTTCTCTCAGCTGAAACTCTATTTCCGGATCAAAGGCACCCGAGTAGTGCAAGAGAGCGGATCTAGGAGGAGGTCTTATATTAACAGGCATCGAATAATAAACTCGGTTAAATCTGGCAGAAAATTGTTGTATTGTCTCCCCTGGCAGTCTTTTCAGCTAGTTATACTCTTCTATAATCAAGAAAAGGTTTTGTCTGACCATCCACCTGTCGAGGAAAACTTTGACGAACTGCTGGAAATCTGAGATGCTCGCATCAGGCAGGGTTTTGAACCAACTCTTGACTTTGCCTTGCAAAGAAAGAGCAAAAATCCTTATACTGACATCTTCTTCATCAACTTCAAAAAGGTCAAGGAAAGACTCAAAATTCAGAACATGTCTCTCAACAGTGATGTTGTCGCGTTCACCATCAAATCTTGGTAGATATAGATCATGATTTTTAGGGAAAGCATGGGGTATAGGAGGTAAAATCATAGGCTTGTATCGATCTGGAATTTTACAAAGTATAGGGGTATGTACAGAAGGTATAGAATTAGTCTTGGTCTCTTGATGCTCATTAATTTGAATATGGTCATCACAAAATTCAGAAAAAAAGGTCTTGATCAAGCTTAAAGGCATGCAATTCCTTGGTATTCACAAACTTCAAAGGGAAGGAATCAAATGCAGGCCAAGGATATCTTCTCAAACATAGTATACTTTGCAAAGCCTTCTTGACATTTTCGGAAAAAAAAGAGAAGAAATAATTTAGAACAAAGAACAAAATGTCTTGGTGAAATTCCAACTTGAATACCTGATCTTTCCATATTGTCCTTTCATGTTTTTGTTGGTCGGGTTCATCCTCCAGTGGATTCCTTGGATCTGATCTCAAAAATGATTTAGACTTGTCAGGTGAATGATTTCAGCCTTGCTGCGTCTGGTCATTGTTCACCATCAACAATCAGATCTAACTTTGATACATGTACTGGGGTGATCGTTTAGATCAGATGTTCAGTTTATAAACTAGACCGGAGATTGACTGAAGCAGTTTTCATCTACTTTCGCTAATGCAAAGCAAAAGCGTTTCGAAGGCTACCTGGCTAACTTCAGGCTCTGTCTGTAGTCTACAAAGCCAAACAATGAAAATAAACTTTCTTCCCCAACGAATTCGCCACTATGTTAGAGCCTAGATTTACCTCAGGCTGAAAAGGTAAGCTTCTAGGTCCACATCAAACCATGCTCAGCCTCGTAGCTAGCCCTATGAGGACAGGAGAGGGCTCTCTCCAGGTCAATCTCAGCAAAAGATAACCAATGGGGCTTGAGATGACTGATTTAACAACTAATCTTAGGCTAGGTATGAAGAATAATGATTTGATTTGAGTTTTTGGGGGATTTTTGTTGGAAAAAGGGAAAGGCAAATTTGGGTCCGGGGATGAGGGCTACTTTTTGCAGAGTTCTGATAGGGGCAAGGAAGGCAATCGTTTTGATGCTTTAGATTGAATGAATGGATGGATCACATTGGTGAGGAGCCAAGGAGGGAAAAAGAGTCTCAATATTCCTCCTCAAACAGATGAAAACATTGAAAATTAAACAAAAATTCAAGGCAGAGCACAACAATCTAGTTAATTCTACCTTAATCACTCATTTGTTTAATTTCAGAAGTGAAGAGAAGGGAAAATAATTCAATGAACTTACAATTACATAGAGAAAAACATCATCAAAACACAGAGCCACATGGATCCCAACAAGTGCTACAAAACCCTGGTCTTTCCTTAGCCAAAAATGCAGAGATAGAATGTACAATGATGTGCCAAGCAATCCCAAGTGTCCAACCATGCTAATGACTGAAAAACAACATAATTTAGACAAACATAGCTCCTCCTTGCCTCTAGGGGTCGAGCTCACATGTTTAGGAGCTAATCCAACTGATCCTAAATTGAGAACTGGAATCTAGGCATCATAACAGCTTGCCTCTAGAAACAAGGAAATTGATTCATTCAGTTTCAAACAACCTCTAAACTGACGAATCTACCTATACAAGTAAAAATATAGCATATTTACATCATGATTCCTCAATGTTCATTAAATTACATTATAATTTTACCATTAGGAGCGTGAAAAAGTCAAACTAGGAAAAACTGGGCGAAAAACAGAGCAAACATGAGTCAAACAGGCAAATTTTCCTCTATGTGCCGCGCCTGATTCTCTATGTGTCGCGCCACTTTGGAGCTGAATTTGAGGCACTTCCCGAAATCCAAATTGATCTCATGATAGTTTGTTGGAAATCCCACTCTGTCTAATTTCCAACCCAAGTGGAATTTTTCAATTTGGCCTCCATTTGCCCCTCCAAAAGTCCATTCTCCCAAGACTGCTTCCTGTGTGTCAAAATAGGGGCAGTGAGGTCATTTTTTGAGTGTTTTTGACCTCTTGAGGACTCAAAACCTGCCCAAATTTCTTGGCCATGGACAAGCAAGAATAATTTTTCATGGCAAATCTAGAAATGCAAACTTTTTGTAATTTGGAGCTCCTTAGCAAAAGCGAGTGCCACGTGGCACAGTGCATAGCGAGAAAAACCCTGTTTTTTAGTGCAAAAATTTTCAAAATGCAAAAATTGCTCCAAATTTCTTGAAATTTGGGCTGGACTTTCTCTATCAAGAGCTATGATGGGCCAAGGATGCCTCGGCCAATATTCGGAGTCGATCATGCTCTTTTTTCCTCCTTTGTCGTTTTGATGCCTTCCTTAGTTTTGCCTTTAAATTCCTTATTCGTGCCTTGCAAACCAGGTTCCGCGCCATGTAATGAAAAGCCATGTGTTTCAGCAATGCTTTGTCCCTATCGGCCTTGTCCAACAGTTTCTCTAAGTGAATGTTGAATCTCTTGAGCCAAGATTCTCGGTCGGCATTAATCTCCTATTCGAGTGAAGTGAACTCCACCCTCCTCCTTTGGGCAACTTGGCGTTTCTCGAATATGTTTGCCACCTCTATGAGGCTTCCTGGGTGCATGTACCTCTGTGGGAGAGTCATTGTGTGTCTCTTCTTCATGATCATGTGACGGATCAAATGCCATCTCTGCTAGTGGATGAACTGTCTTGGAGCTGCCTTGAACTGTCTTGATGGAAAATAGGTGATTTTGGTGTGCCTTGACCTTTGCCACCAAGGGAAACAGTGAAATAGGGGACTGTAAGGAGGGAGAAATGAAGGATTTTAGGGATTATTTGGGGTAGAGTTTAGTTAAGAGAAATGGGGAATTACGGAATGATTTAGGAATTTTTGGTATGGGGTTAGGGTTTGGGAGTTTAAGTTTGGAACTTTGGGAAATGGGAATGGGGAGAGGGGATTTAATGAATATAGGGGTGTGTGGATTAGGGGAATAGGGAAATCAAGGGACAATGAAGTAGGGAATGATTGAGGTGAGGGAGTAACTTGGAAACCAAATAATCAACATAAAATCCTAACACTTTTGCTTTGGAGAGAGGGGTAGGGTTTGGTTTCTTTAAACATTCACCATGCCACAAACATCATCAAACCACAATCAAATTTGGATGAGGAGAAATGGCAAAGGATCAACCTACTTGTATCGATAATCCACGCATTTTGGGCGATTTGATGAAGTTTTTTGAGAAAATCGGGCTTGGCAGCTCTATGCGCCGTGCCTCAAGCCCAACGCCCGCACCTTCCCTATGCGCCGCACCAGTGTATTTTTGCACTGAGAAATGCAGCCCAATGTGTCGCGCCTTCCCTATGCACTGCGCCAGTTGCCCAATGCGCTGCGCCACCAAACCCTGTGCGTAATGCTTTTTGCAGGAGACTTTTGGAGGGCTTCTCGGTGTCCAAATTGGGTACAAGATATCGCGTTGGAAAGGTCTTTGAGCATAATTTCCAAATCAACTGAAATGTTTCAATTTGGAGTTCATTTGCCCCATCAAAAATCAAATCTCCTAAGACTGGTCAAAATGTGCCAAATGAGGCTGCCTCAAGGCAGAATGTTGTTGCAGTCAACTTTTGAAGGTGTTCCTCAACTCCAAATCGAGCTCATGATAGCTCATTAGAAATCTCTTTGTGTCTAGTCATCATTTTACTCATCAAGCAAGTCATTTGGTCAACCAAGTTAGGAGAAAATTTGATTTTCCCAAGGTCACTTCAGAGGTGCACCAATTCTCTCGAGGCAATTGTATTTTTGACATTTCTCTAAAACCATGACATCTATGTAAAAAGTGAAGGAGGTTTTTCTTCCTTGACCGGTTTTGGGAAAAAACCTCTCTCAGTTTTTCTAAATTCATCTTTCCTTGCTCAGAAGAATCATTTGAGTAAAACCTACCCCGATGTGTGAAACAGGGATTTGTCAAAATGAAGCGAAACGAAGGGATTAAGGGGCTCCTAAATTCTTGAGAAAATTTTTGGATGTAGGGAGAGATGTTAGGAAGTAGGGGAAAGTGGAATTTCAAATATTGAGTGGGGGGAAGGGGTGCAAAAAGGCAAAACACCGGCCTGGCCTACAAAATTGTCAAGTTGTAGCAAGAAACTAGGGTTTGTAGAAAAATGAGGAATTTGTGGAATCACAGTGATGGGAAGTGTTTAATAAGGTACATTAAGGATAGGGGAAGGTGTATGAACATCAGGATACAAGTTTTACTGATGATTTGACCGCCCATGAGAAATTGCCTTCAAAACCCTAGGAGAGGGAAATGAACTTTACCTAGGCACAACTGAAACATGAACAAGATGTAAAATGACCCATTGGAACTTGACATGATGATGACAACCCTCTGAATGATGGTACACTCAGCTGAATGGTGACATGGACCGACATTTGGACAACTTTGACAGGAGTAAAAGCAAACCCTAGACCTTATGCCTAGTGACCAAATTTTTCTTGAAGACTCACTGAAATGACAAAATTTGACCTTGACACCTTAAAATCACTTTGTAAGAGAATGTTTGATCACTGGAGGAAGGCTGCAAAGACTGACACTAACAGATCTCCTAATTCTTTTCCATTTTGAAAGCATCGAGATAATTGAAAAAAATAATATAATAATCCCATCTAGATTAGTTCTCACTTTGTGAATGATCCACTCCAATTAAGGGTTCAGTGGATCCTTTTGCTCATGCATGAAACATTTTATAATTATTGAGTACATAAACATTTTTATATTTTAGATCCCCTTTTCCTTTAAAAGCATTAACCATTTCCACAACACCATCAATTCTAGATGGTTATTCATAACATTTCCAATACCCCACGTGAAATTCATTTCTTGGTTTCCATTGCAACTATAAACAATCCCCCTGACACCCATAACCCCTATTCATGACTTTAGTGTTAGGTCCCTATAATACTAGTGATTACCCCGTTACTATTGTAGTTGTATCCCTTATTAATATTGTTGTGCCCCTATTGTCCCCATATTGTTATTAATGTGCCCCATAGTATCCCTCTATTGTTATTTTTGTGGCTTTATATTATTAGTGTTAGGTCGGTTGGGTTATATTGTGACTCCTTAGACTCCTATATATAGAAAGGACGTTTTGTCATTTGAATCATCCAATAATTGTTCATTTATGTAATGTAAAAGAGGTTGCCCCCTCAAAGAGGTTGAATTCTAAGGTGTTGATTTATCTTTTCTATCTTTTTGTGAGCTGGTTTCACAACATTTAGTATCAGAGTTTTGGATTCTAGGGTTTCGCTGCTCCAAATAGGTCATCGTGGCATTTTCGCTATAACGTTTTTCCTGCGACGTTTCAAAAGCTAAAAAAAAAACCCATTTGAGACGAAATCGTGGTGAACCTTGGGTCCAAATTTCAGAGCTTTTCGCACTATATTTGTGGAGATATGATTTAAGGAATTTGGTCTTTTTCAAATAGGTGACCTGGGGAAAATCATCATAACTTTCTCTCTGAGCATCGGATTGAAATTTCATAAGAAGGTATGAAAGAGGACGGACTGTAGTTTCTTGTATACAAAAATTTCAGAGCCAAAGGTCGAAGCAGTGACTCATGGCACGTCGTACAAGTTCGCTCTACTAAACTAGTCTATAATCAGGTCACTGTGGGAGATTTGGTATAACTCTTCCTTGGAGAATCCAATTTGACTGGTGGCATTGGAAAGAGGACATAGAGGACTACTGCAGATCGCAATTTCAGAATTGGATGATCTGAAATTACAAAGATAAATCAGATTCAATATCAAGCTCCTACAAAGTGAAAAAGGTGTGTAGTTTTTTTAAATTTTTGCATAAGCTTGGTTTGAAAAATTAGTTTGAAGGAATTCAAAGGGCATAGTAAAGTATTATTATTGGTAATTGATGCCCCGAGGAAAGAAAATGCAAACACCTAGTAAGCAATCTAAAATCTCTAGCATGACTCATGAAGAAGAGGAAGAAATGCAACATGATATATCAAAATTACGAGACCAAGTGCAACAAGTGTCACTTACACAAAAAGTAACAGAATTTAAGATGGATGGTTTAAAGAAAGATGTAGAAGCTAAGATGGATGGTTTAAATAAAGGCGTAGAAGCTAAGATGGATTGTTTAAAAAAAGGCATAGAAGCTAAGATGAATGACGTGGAAGCTAAGATGGATTGTTTAAAAAAAGGCATAGAAGCTAAGATGAATGACGTGGAAGCTAAGATGGATAATTTGAAGATAGATTTGAAGACAGATTTGAAGACAGGCATGGAAGGTTTGAAGACAGATTTGACAAAGTTTCTACAAGAAATGCTTATTAATGGTGAAAGGGTAGTAAAGGAAACTCATGACGAGAACAAAAGAAATGTTAATCATGATTTCATAGACTCTAATGTTGGACTAAAGAGCCACCATATTCCAAAAATCGATATGAGGAAGTTTGATGGCAAGGATCCCGCAACATGGATATTACAAATGGAGCAATTTTTTGATCTCAATAATGTGCAAAACACACAAAAGGTACATATTGCAACTTTATATTTGGAACCAA
>APFE031730221.1:105334-251854 GCA_000404065.3 Pinus taeda | reverse complement strand
CCTTTCCGGCTGCCTTCTTTCTTGAACTGATCTTCTCACACCCGGAGTTTGTGGCTCTTCATCTTCTGATTCCTCCTTTGTTGTAGAGTCTGATTCTTCCTCCTTTAGCTCAAACTCTATCTTCTCAGGTTCCTTTGGTTGAACTTCATGTTCAGTAACATCTTTCACCTCTCTAAACACCACATCTCCGCTGTACACAACCTTCCTTGTTACTGGGTTCCAAAGCTTATAACCCTTTAAACCATTCTTCTACCCAATAAAGATGCACTTTTCAGATTTACTATCCAACTTGGTTCGTTTCTCCTTTGGAACATGTACATATGCATCACACCCAAATACCCTCAAATGTGAAAGAGAGGGTTTCTTACTAGTCCATATCTTTTGTGGAGTTTTATCCTCCAATGTTGATGAAGGTGATCTGTTGACCAGGTAACATGTTGTCTCCACCGCCTCTGCCCAAAATTCCTGTCCTAACTCGACACCACTGAGCATGCTTCTTGCCCTTTCCATCAACGTCTTGTTCATTCTTTCTGCAACTCCATTTTGTTGAGGTGTATATGGAGTAGTCTTATGCTGTGCTATACCACACTTTTTACAGAATTCTTCAAATTCCTTGCTGCAAAACTCGCCACTGTTATCTGTCTTCAGCACCTTTATCTTCTCTGTCTGGTTTTCCACCAGAGCCTTGAATTTTTTAAACCTGTCAAACACTTCAGATTTCTTTTTAAGGAAATATATTCATGTGTTCCTTGAGAATCCATCTATAAATGGTACATAGTACACAGACTTACCCAGTGATGGAACCTTCACAAGTCCAAACACATCACTATGCACAAGCTCTAATATATGTTTCACCCTCTTACCACCAGAGGGGAAACTCACTCGATTCTGCTTCCCATATACACAATTTTAACAGAAATCAAAATCCATAGAGCTATTACTCATACCTTCTAGCATACCTTTACCATGAAGTATTCGAAGGCCTTTCTCTCCAGTATGTCCAAGCCTTTGATGCCACAGCATGGTCTTCTCTCCAGAGACCACTCGATTTTTTGATCCACTTTTAGGAACCATAGAATTGTTGCACCCATCAACAACTGTGCTGCCTTGTAGTTGTACAGAGTTTCAATCCGAACTCCCTGCATCAATACCAGTGCTCCCCGAACCATCTTGCAGGTATCGTTCTCGAACACTGTTTTTATCCAATTTGCTTACAGAAATCAGATTTCTAGTCAATGCAGGAATATGCAGAACACCCGGAAGTGTTCTAACCCTTCCATCTTGCAACTTCAACTTTACATTTCCGCGACCAACGATTCTAGCCTTTTTATCATCTCCTAAGAAGACATCACCACCATCGTATTTCTCATACACACAGAACCACTCTCTATGGGGAGTGAAGTGAAAAGATGCACCTGAGTCAATCAACCATGCCTCATGATCTACATGTGTACTTGAAGAAGCCAAGTACACATCCCCACCTTCATCTGAGGTGGTTTTCTCCTCTGCAGAAGGAGCATCATCAGTTCCCTTTCCTTTATCAAGAGCTTTAGATTTACAGTCCCTTTTGTAGTGCCCTTCTTTTCCGCATTTCCAGCACACCTCCTTTACAGGCTTTCCTGGAGATTTAGATCTCCCACTCGATGACTTATTTTTGTTTCTGTTCTGGGACCGTCCTCATATAGACAAGGCATCACCGTTCTGGCTTTCCATATTTTTCCGTCTCATCTCTTCCGTCAGCAAAGATGAGACTATTTCATCAAATTGCAAGGTAGTTGCATTGCTACCTATTGCAATAACCAGACTATCCCAAGAATCTGGTAGAGAACACAATAAACTGATGCACTTATCTTCATTTGAAATTTTAATATCAACAGATGTTAACTGTCTTACCACACTACTAAATGCGTTCAGATGCTCTGTTACCGAGTCTCCATGTTTCATCTTCAGGTTATACAACTTTTTTTGTAGGAATAGGTTATTCACCAGACTTAGATTGGTACAAAGTCCTTAACTTGTCCCACAAAGCCTTCGCCGTAGCTTCGCTTGATACATTCAACAATACTGAATCTGAGACACACAATCGTATTGTGCTCTTTGCCTTCCTATCCAATTTCTTTCATTCTTCATTGGACACTCCTGTTGGTTTAGTACTCGGATCTACCGCGATCCACTGATCTTTATCCACCAACAAATCCTCCATCTTGAGTTTCCACAACTCAAAACTCTGACCATTAAATTTCTCGATCTCTATCTTTCCACTGCCCGCCATCTTCTTTCACCACCAGAATCGATTTCGCAGATTTTCTACTGAACAGGGTCTATCACAGGCCCAAGTGAAACCCCTCAGCAACAAAGGTGTCTCCTTGAAGCCAAAAAAGCTTTGATACCAAATGTAGGTTTTAACCCCTGTACAGAAATAACCTGCATACGAATTCTAAAACACATAAAATAAACAATGCGAGAGCATAACACATAAAACACATACACAAAGATTTTCCCCTAGATCCCAAAATCGGGACTACCAGCTTGATTTTTCATTATGTTCCTTTCAATAGTACAATACATATTTATACATGCCGAAGCATCTAGTACCATGGACCGAAAATGATCGCGTCCAAAAAACATGTGCGAAAATCATGCAAGTGGCAGACATGCATTCATTTGACATGTTTGGGTGCAATTTGAAATATGCATTGAGACTAGAAATCCATGAATTGAGTAGTTTTCCCTACATGTTGCTACCATACATAGGGAGGGAGATGCATGTGCTCAATTCAAAGCCTTAAATTGAACTACAGGGTGGGGGTGGATGATTTCTTGCAAAACCAAGAGGAGCTTATGTGTGGTGCATGAATGAGAAGTCTCAATGTCATTTGAAGGGGAATCATAGTGAGGGGCAATGAAGCCCAAGCAAAGAAATGCCCATCCTTAGAAAGAGTGTTGAAAAACACTTGGATGGATGTGAAAAGCTTGAGAAGGAGAACCTAGTGTGATAGGGTAAGAGGGCATGGGGGAAAAAAAGAAAAAAAAAAACCAAAAAACCATTAGAGAAATTTTGAGGTCTAAAATGGGTTTCCTAATGAATATTATAAAATAATAGTGGAAATAATAAAATAAGATTAGATTACATCATCAAATTTTAGAAGGAAAAAGAAAACACTACCTTTTCAACTTGGATTTTCAACTTATCTCCCTACGATTTTACTCAAATTTCGAGCAAGAGTACTTGTTGGATGTGGAATTTAATTCCTCATCCAAGGAGTACCCATTTTGCATACTTTCAATGGACACTGCTACAGGAAATATGAGAAATACATGAAAAAACGCGATTGCAATCATTTTTGGAGTAAATGGTTTGAAACATCAACCAAATTCTAATGATGTGATTAATCCAAAAGACATTATTATTTACAATAGAGATCACAAAATCTAAGATCTAACAATAAAAATCTATTTTTTCAACTCATATTGTCAACTCATCTCCCTATGATGTTGCTCAAATTTCGAGTGGGAGAACTCGTTGGATGTAAGATTTAATTTCTCATCTAAGGAGTACCCATGTTGCACACTTTCGATGGAACCTGCTACATGAAAAACGTAATTGCAATCACGTTTTTCATGTATTTCTCATTTTTCGTGTAGCAGGTTCCATCAAAAGTGTGCAACATGGGTACTCCTTGGATGAGGAATTAAATCTTACACCCAACGAGTTCTCCCACTTGAAATTTGAGCAAAATCGTAGGGAGATGAGTTGAAAAATTAGTTTTTTTATTGTTAGATCTTATATTTTTGTGATCTTTATTGTAAATAATAATGTTTTTCAGATTAATCACATTAGTAGGATTTGGTCAATGTTTCAAATTATTTACTCCAAAAATGATGAATCATTCCCCATGGTTGACATCATCATCTTGAATCCTATTGGTTCTTATAAAGTTGATTTTGGTTGTACATTTTTATTTTGAGGCCTGTTGACCACTACGTGTCAATGAGCCATAGCAGTACACCCCCTTTTTTCGCAAAAGGAAAAGCGCTTGATCAACGTGTCCCTGCCATTCGACTATCATCATCAGCCTAATCATGTTATATTGTAAACCTATTCTGCATGTGTAAATTGTAAATAATCTCAGCAGATCCATGTTACGTATGTAATTACCTAGGTAAACTTATTTTTCTAGTGCTGATCTACGTTCCGGAAGGTTTTTTGTCTCACCGATCCATGATTGGTAGAGTTTTCATTCAGCCTAACCCCAAAGACGGAATGGATTTTGTCAATAGAATCTTAGGGGAGTCCTAGTGTGCTAGATCGAGTCTATGTAAAAGTGATTTGGGAATAATCTTAACTATTTGGTTAGGTTATTTTATTACAAATTGCTTGATCTGCTAGATTATATTTGTGTCGCAGAACTGAGTAGTTTGTGAGGGTCTATATCAAATGGGTTTTCCCCCTTGAGATGTAAAAATGTAAAAATCATGATGTAAAATGTCTTTGAGGGTTAGAAAAATAATTTATCCCCTCATAAGTCCTAGATCCTAGGTAATTTTAAATTTTCCAAAGGCTAAATTCAAGGGTCCTTTCAAAATTAAATTTTAAAAGGTCTAGGGACTAAGGTTAATTGATTATTTTGCCAAAATTTTATGCCCTTGGTCCCTAGGGTTAAGTCAAAGTCAAAATTTTGAGGGAAATTTTTGAATTAATGTCTTCAAAATTTTGACTTTGACTTAACCCTAGGGACCAAGGGCATAAAATTTTGGCAAAATAATCAATTAACCTTAGTCCCTGGACCTTTTAAAATTTAATTTTTAAAGGGCCTTCGATTTTAGCCTTTGGAAAATTTAAAATTACCTAGGACGTAGGACTTATGAGGGGATAAATTATTTTTCTAACCCTTTGAATTAATTAAAATGCATTTAATTGATAATTTCAAATTTCTTCAATAATTTAAAATTTCGACGGATGAGATTAAAAGAAATTTTGATCTCATCAATGGTCGAGATCGCTTTGACAAGGATCACTCGAACTTGCCGTTGGGAAATTTATTTTTAAATAGGGGGTCAGTTGCCATTTGAGATCATTCGATCTTGGAGTTATGTGCTAAGTGAAAGCTCTCTTGTAATTGTTTTTCATGTGCAAATAAAGAAAGACTTTCGGGTTAATCTCTGCTGGTGTTACTCTTCGGAAAAATGCTGTAAGATGTTTTATTTTTTTGCATAGATTTACTTTTAGCCATTGATGTTAGTTTATTGAAGAGTGATTTAAACACAGGTATCTTGTTTGCTCATTAGGGTTTAAATGATAGTTTAACTTCTGAATATAATGGAGATATCTCCATTAAATTTGAATTTTATTGTCGTTTTCTCTATCTATGTTAATGGTTGAATTAAGTTGTGTAGGAAATTTTTGATTTTAAGATCATCGAGCATTCGGGGAAGTTTTCAGTTGGACCAGCCAACTCCCGATCGACATTTTCTGAAGGGCCCAACTTGATTAAATCCCAGGCTTATCATTAGAAATTCCATTATTGATGCATGAAGGGTTTTTTCTGAAACACCTCACTTTAAATTTAAAATTAAAAAAAAATGTGTAGCATAATGATAAATCTGGCTACTTAGAGCATGCAGTTTATAATTACTGTAATTATTTAGTTGGGTTTTTGTGGGGTTTTTAATTTCATCGTTGTATATATTATTTCTGGGTGTTTTGTTGTTGTTGTTGTTGTTTTTTTTTTTTTTTTCTTTATTTTATTTTTTATTCTGTCATTGCAGGTTGTAGATTTGAAGGTGAAGTTTGATTTTGAAGCCAGACCTAGGCCCCAGAGGGTAAGTTCTGGCCTCAAAACCAGCTTTTGTAGAGGCATTAATTTTGCAGTCCAAGAGTTTTTAAATATTTTAAATATGGAAAATTTCCCAAGGGGTTTTTCGTCTGAAGGGCTTCATATTTCTTCTAAAAAATTCTGAAGATCTGGAGAGAATTTTAAACAAAATTATTTTGGGAAATTTCTGGGTATTTTGGTCGCTTCCTGAGGTTTTTTCGGACTTGTATACTACCTGGGGTTTCTATTTTATTTGCTGTAGAGAGATTTATATTTGTGAAAAACCTCCTCCTCTCCTTGCAGACCTGCGTTTTCCTCCTTCAAGCCATTGCTATATCTTGCATTTTCAAAAACCCTGCCCGCTGCAAGCTCTCTCCTCCGTGTTCATTACCATTTCTCCCTCATGCAGTCTTCTTCCTAAACAGTGTGGAAAAAGTCTGCAAAAAATCCCGATTTAATCCTAAAAACGCGATTTTTTGAACTAAACGATTTAATTCCCCGACTTTTTGGCGACTTTTTCAGAAAGGAAATAATCGCGATTTTTTCCTTGTACTCCCGATTTAATCGGGAGTTGACCCAAAAATTCTGCCCCCCTTCCCAGGCCGCGGATAAAGATGCTGCAAAGGTGAAAAAAACTGTAAATTGAAGCTTCCATCCATGCATTTTCAAGTTATTGCATTGTATTGTTTGTCATACTTCTTGCGGGCATAGTAGTCTCATTTGTAATCTGTTAGTTTTGAGGTTAAGATATGTTTTTGTTTTCCAAGGAAAAACAAATCTTTATACTTCATATTTCTAGTTAGAAAGCAAAGTATACATTGGCTAAGCCTCCAGGCTTTCAGTGATCCAGACTCTAACAACCACTGCCCCTTCAAAAGATTACAAAAGTACCAAAAGGATAGGCATACTATAGTCTTCCGTAGAAAGAACCCCACACCATCAAAAACATTGTTACAGTTGTTGAATGCTTCCAGAAGAAACAACAAAGAGGAGGTCATGAAGATCAAATAACAACATGTCCAAAAAACACAAAACTAGTGCCTCAAAAAAGAACCCATTTTTCAGACAGGAACAAAGTACTTATGAAATCTTGTGACAGCAAAGATCCTTCCTGCAATGAGAGCACGTTTTGAAAGGGAATCTTCTTTAGTGGTGAACTCTTTGTAAATGTGGGGAAAGGTTATGTATCAGAAGTGGATTTTACCTCCAAGAGTTTTTGAATAATAGATGCCAAGGCTAGGTTGGTAATTTGACATCGACTGTTTTCTTAGAAAATAAGCAACTTGGAATCATCAAGCGTTAATTTTCACATCCACTGTGATACTCACTATTAATTTTCATTGGACCTACCACCTGACACCTTATTACCCAAGCAGATTACAATCTACTGAATAAATGCATGACTTATTTCTTTATACAATTAGGAAACAAAAAATTAAAAGGGGAAGAGGATCTCAGTGACTGATTACTGGATGACTTTTAGATGACTCATGATATACATTTATTATATTTTTTGTTGATATTTTGATTCTTGAGAGTTGAGACTCAAACAGGATTCAAAATTCAGGGGTTGATTCACTATTTTGATATGTGATGTAGCACTAGACTTCATATACATATTATATATTAGCTTACTTTACATGTTTATGTGGAAATGCATTTATTTGATGTTGTGGATATCTAGATGTTAAAAAAAAAATAAATGAATAATTTTGTGTTTTTTTAATTTTGCCGACTTTTTCAAAAAACTCCCGACTTTGACGAGTTTTTCAACTTTTGGACCCTTGTCGAATTAATCCCGACTTCGACTTTTTCCACATTGCCTAAACCTCTAACGCTCTCCACGTCCTTAGAAACCCTTAACCACACAGCTCTCTTCGTTGCCCCCTTTCTATCAAATCCATCCACGCTGCTCACCATTAACCTTTCCGCTGCCATCGCCTTCATCTCTGCACCCAAGACCCTTACGCTGCTATTCGACTCGTTCTCCACGCTGTCGACGATCCTTCTTCAAACTTGCAAAAAAAAAAAAACTAAACCCTCCATTGCTACCATTCATTGCAAAGCCTATCTTCGGTTTCCATTTCCGCCGTCAAGTATACTTGCGAAAGGAACAAATGCATACACTCCGATTTTTTATGTTTCGATTTAATGCTTGGGTTAGGGTTATTGCTATTTCATTGTATGATTTCATGGTGTTAGCTTAGGTAGTTCCTTTTAATTATATATTCGATTAGGCCTGAGTTTGCAAATAGTTTGATTTTTGTTTTATTCAGATTTTATCTTTCATTACCTTATTTTGACTTCGATTTAAAAAATAAAAAAACAACAACAACAACAATCGATGTATGTACGCGTTAGTTTAGGTTTAGGGTTAGTTTCTTTTTTTTATTATTATTATTTAGTTTAGCTTATGTATGCATTTTTTTTTGTAGGTTTCATTAAATTTTTAACTTAGGTTAGATATCTCTTGTATTTAGTTTAATTTAGAATTTTATTTCAGCTTTGTATAGTTAGGGTGTAGGTAGATTAGTTTTTATATATTTCGATTTTATGATAGTCTTACATTTTGAAATTAATAAAATCATAAAAAATAAAAATAATAAAAAATAAAAAACCTAAAAAAAATAAAAAAATAATCAATTTTATTTTTATTTTGACTTGATTTTTATCATTAAAAAAAAACGAAAAAATTATTTGTCGATTTATTTTTGTCAGATTTAGTCTTGCTTAAAATATCAAAAAATTCACCTAAGGAAAAGTTAAGTGTCAATTTAAAATTTCATTTTGGTGTCCTTTTGGTGTTGAGGAAAGATCTAACAACAAATTCTTGTGGTGTTTGTCATTTTACTATAGTTAAATGTGCTTAAATTTTTATATCTAGAGATTAATTATTTGAAGGTGGTGAAATTTTCTTGGATTTGGTTCAAGCATACATCTTTTAGTTTTGGGATCTGAAATGGTCAACATTTAAATTTTGTGGTTATTTAAAGCATTTGCATCTCTTGAAATTTAATTGCTAAGACATTGTGCTTCTATAGAAAATCTTTCGTTATTGCTTGAATTATTCAATGCTCGTTACATATAAGATATTTTGCAATTTTTTCAAGCAGTCATTAATTATTTCATAAGTAACAGCAGCTAATCGATTACCTTGGATCATTGACTCCATAAGGCACTGGTTGTAATCATTTAAAATTTAATCAAATTCTAAGTGTCGCTAAGCCTTAATCAAGTGTTCGATTGCTTCGCTGTGTCTCCTGAATCGGCTGATTCATAGCTGGGTCTCTTTTATCCCATAGGGTCTACCCCCCTTAGCCTGTTATAGGGAGATGACTTAAATGGAGAGATCGGGGATCAGGGTGACAGGACCGGTTTGAGCGGTTGTCGCGGTCCTTAGACAGTCTGCGCGACAAGAAGGCCCATTTTTTACCCCAAAATTTTTCTAATGCAAAAGTTCCTGGGGTGGAGGTGCAAATGTTAAAGAAACGAAGATAATGCAAAGGAAAGAATTTTGAGTGGGAAAAGAAGGAACCATAATTTTGTTGTAGATGAGGCCTTGATACTAAATGATAAGATGCAGAGCTCAACAACTGTGAATGAGACCCACAAACAGGAAAACACAGCAAAAATTTCGTTCCAAAACAAATTTCTTATCCTTTATTTCTTTAGAAATATCTTTATATGCTTTTAGAAAGTATCAATCTGGTGTTTATTTGACATAGTCAACTTTAACTACCTATCATTAAGATAAACTAAAACTGCATAATGCCTAAGGTTCTTGTTGAGAAATCAATGCAAGTAAATTAGGGTTTGATTCCTCTTTCTTGATAATTACTTGTGAGTTATGTTGGCTTCTTGTACTTCTTTATTATCTTATCTTTCATCAAGCAATTACCATATTATGTGTGTATGAAGATCACAAAAACACAAAACACAAGATGTAGGCACTATGCTAGGGCAGAACCCCTCTTGAGGGGAAAACCTAGTAAAAAATTCTTTCCTTCAATTGTATTCTTTGAGACTCTTCAACCTAGACAAAGACCAAAACCTTCCCTCCATGCCAAGTCTGCCTTCCTAGATCTTCGACCCTTTTGCAACAACACTTCCAGCCCAACAATTTTGATTATGCAGCAACTTACAACATTAGGCAGCAGATGGCAGCAACAACACTTGGAAGACTTCGATCTCCCAAACTAGGGCATGAAACAAAGAGAGAGTAGCTCCAAAACTTCGATTTCTTCCTTCTCCTTAGAAATGACCCAACCCGCACTTCCTTTTGACTTCTTTGACCTACTTCGCACTTCTCTAGTTTTTTTAGAGATATCAATATTGCTTGAGATGAGATGCTCCAAATGAATTCGACTTCCTTCTATTTATAGGCTTCAAGTGATGTTGAATTGGTGTCCTTAGGCCGACTTGATCTCCTTTAGGCCGGCTTGGTGTGGAGGTTACATAAATTACATTTGACTCAATAATAAACCTTTTAAGTTTTTACATGATTCAAAAGCCCAAGAAGGGTCTCTTTAAATGTACAATGACTCTATTGACTAAATATTAATCCTAGGAGTCCACAATGGGGACTTTGACTAATATAATGATGACCCAAGCATGAAACCCATGCTTTAATAAGTCATTAAGACAATAATAAAAATTATTTTGACAAGTTCATTTTATGATGACTCAAAAACATTAATGAAGACCAAACCTAGTTACATTTTCCAATGGTTCTTTCTGCATTTATTGACCGACAACTAACTATTAATATTAATTAATAATTTAATCATGATATGCCAGACGTGGCATTTCAAGAAGGTGCTTCTGTTTTAAGGGCTACTGGTGAGTTTTTCTTATTCTTCAATGATTTCTGGTGAAATATAATTTTCTTGATGATCAATGACTTAATCACTTACAAAAGTAGACTAAATTCCCATGTTTAGATGTATTTATGCTTTCCGTTTTTGTTAGAAGTAATTTTTTAACACTATAGCTTTATATGTGGCAGAAAACAACTGTAGTTGCAACAGTGGTTGCAAATGCCCTTGATAGAAGGAGAATGTTTGCTCAGGTCAACAGTTTTACTGCTGTCTTCATCCTTATTGGCCAGCTCTCTTTAACGGTAATATTTTAAGTTCTAGCAAGCCCTTTTATATCTGGCCTTATTTTCTGTAGATTTCCACCATGGCACTGAATGCCAAAAGATGACATTTTACTGTTTCAAAGCGACGTTTTTGACAGAATTTGCAAATGGTAAAACTACAAGTCCTCAGTATTTATTTGAGAATTGCTTAGAGGATTCTCTCTCACCAAGACTTATCAATTTGGCTTTCAACTCACAGGGTCAGATACTCACAACTGCTGGAGTGACAACAGCAATATGTGCAGCTCCAGTAGTTGCTTTCGCAAACATGACTGCAATTGCCATCTGGCCAACCTGGATTGTGGTGGCAATATCTGAGACTCTACGAAAGGTCTGCCTATTTCATGTTTATCAGAAGTAATTTGTAAGATTAATGATGATTAGTTTCCTTCAATTTTCTGCTCAAAAGCTTTCCTGAAATATTCAAAAACATGCCTTTTGCTAATGTGAAATTAGTTCATCTATTGTTAGCCTATTCTGCAATTACATTGAGAACTCAAATTGCACATCGTTAATTAACATTTCCGAGAAAAATAGGTTCAAATTCACGTCTGTTGTATAATTAATTGCCAACAGACTGCCTGTGGCTATACTCTGGGATCTTCCGTCATGAGTGTCTTAATTGAAACCATCAAAATTACTTTTTTATGTCTTAATCAAAGCCATACAAATCCCCCCTTTATAGTTTTCAATTGTCTGAATATCCTAGCCAGGTAAGGCACTATTTTTTTGAGGTTTGGACAGTCAATTCTCTATCGTGGGGAAAACTAGATTTTAAGCAAGACATCCATATTGCCTTCAACCATTTCTTTTTCCGAGGAAAATATTCATCTAGGCTGGTTTTGATAATGGAGTTTTCTCATATTAATCAACGATGGCAACAAAGGTTGTTGTCACAAATCACATATATATAGTCAGTGTCTCATCTCCCTTTTGTCCATATCTGGAATCTGGATGACTGGACATTTTTTTACTTTGATTGAATAGTTGCAACTTGGAACAGAGGATAGTTGTAACAAACAATAGTTGCAACTGTTCAATTGGTTTTTGTCTGCTAACTTGCATGCCACAGCCAAAATACAATCATTTTGTAGTGTCAAGTGATCTTCAACTTGTTTCCTCCCTTTAAACAATTGCCATGGACTTCCGGTTTTCCTTCAAAAGTCATTGTTGGGATATGAGTAATAGCATGAGGTGAATTCAAAGAAGAGACGTAACATAATGCTTTTGCAGGTATTAAATTATGTTCTTACACGGCCTGGTAAGGAGGTTCTTTTCACCGTCGTTACTCGAGACGAAAAGTACAAGGCCAAGGTGAATTCTATTCTGTTGGGTTATTCTGTTTATTGCTTTACTGTTCTATGCTAAAAGTGGTGTTGATGCAGGTATGCATCGATGTACTTGTGCAAAGATTAGGGGATGCTGCAGCTGCTGGAATCTACAAGATACTCCAGGGATCACCTAATAAAGGCCCCTCAACTGTTGCACTGTGTGCCCTGCCGGTCTGATATTTTTTCTATGTTTAGCATAAGTTACTTCACATTCAATTATATCTTTCACTAGGCTGACCTATGATGTGGATGTAGGTCTGTTTTGCATGGTTCGGTGCAGCATTTTCTTTGGGGCGTAGACAAGCTCGTCTTGCAAATTCTCATGCCATTTCTTCATAATCACGTCATGTAATTAGTATAATATTTTTATTCCAGTCAAATTCAGATTTAAATTCTGGTGTTCTTCTACAATGTAGATGACTACTGTGGACTGACACCACTGGTGACCATAATAGCAAAACCAGAGAGGCAAGATAGCAGGATGAGGATGACAATGATCATGTGCTGTCGATATTCAAGGATGGTTTTTCATGTATGTATTCTTCTAATTAATGTTAATAAAGCCTTTTCTTCTTCTTCTTTAATGTATCCTTGCGTGTCCATCATATCTAAACGGTCTCGAGCAAGAGAGGCCATTCTAAAACTATATACTGATACAATTTTCTGAATATTTTGTGACATTTATACGCTTGCTATGCAGTTTGATAAACTGATTGAAAGCATTATCATGTTATTTACCTGATTTGGTTTACTCTAGATGATTTACAGTACTTTTAACTTGTCATTCTTATATTTGGTCAAGCACCTCGTAGACATCGAAAGTTTGGTTCTCCACAATAGAAACACATCACAAATAGAAGGAACTAATCATGGGCATTGTCATGTAGTGCTTGTTGAACTTTCCTTAAGCCCTAAATCTGGTTTGAGGCTAATCATGCAGACAAACACACTAGGAACCCTCAACTTACAAGCATTTTGCACAGCGGAAATCTTAGGCAGTGAAATCAATTAAATACATAGGGATTTGAGCCCAAAGCTTGATTATTTTATTAATCCATCAATAAAATAATCATGGGGCTCCCATACTAGGGGTCGTGGCCCTCAATCACTAGTACAACTAGTATACGTAATATACAAAACTAGGGCTTGCAATCTGCTTCTTCAGATCTGCTCACAAAAACAAAGAGGCAATGCATGGCTTACTTGCTGAAGGTGGTCCTTTAGTCTTCATTCCTTTAGGTCCTCTTTTCTATTGTTCCTCTGGCAGTCATTTTCCTCCATCATAGAGTGATTTGACTCCTTCCATATCTCGGTCATAACTGTTGGAAATACTGAGGGGGGTGAATCAGTGTTTCTTTTCAATTGTTACTTATACCAGTTAGATCACTTATATTTAGAACGCAAAATGAACAATAGAAAAAAATGCTTTTATTAATATAATCTTTACAATGAATCAAGTACAATATATATATATATATATATATATAGGGTTATAATTCTAGATGAAGACACCGATCTTCAATCTTCCAGGCTCCAACCTGTTGCCAAGCACCAACTTGGACTTTTGTGAGGCTCCGTCCTTTAGGGCATTGACTCTATCTTCTCAAGGCACTAACCTTGCGTTTAGAGGCTCCAACCCCTAGGGCACCAACCCTTCTCTGGCACAGACTCCGATCCTCTAGAGCTCCAACCCTATCTTATGCAAGGCACCAACCTTGTCATGTCCCCATTTTTATTCTTTTTCATAGTATAATTAGGGTGGACTTCCAGGACAGGGCATGGCCAGGTCAGTGGAGTAAGTTTATGTCAGCAGTGGTCCCGATGGAGTTTTGAGGGGTTTTTATGGGATTTGATGGCATTCGCTTGGCATATTCCATCATCAACATAGTTTGCCTTCTGTTTCGTTGCATTCCGACAACTTTCAAAAATCAGCATTATTATTGGGCATAACTTAATTAATTATGCTCGAGGTGGCATTCCGGTGAGATTAATTGATGGAACACCTTTATGTAATAGCTCGTTGCAACCGGAACGAGAAGATCTACATGATGAGACTTTTAGATGTGAGTTTCAGTGACCTGAGGAAACATAGTGGCCAATTTACCCTTTTCCCGTATTAAAAAGAATATTTTAATTAAAATAAAAGAGGGAAAAGTGCTCTATGATTAAAATAATAATAAAATAGAAGGTTCTAGAGGGGTCCATTAGATATATAAAAAAGGAGGAGGAGGCCATTGGAGGACATCTTGGATCGAGTATTGTTTATTGTATGAGAGGATGAGATCTCGGTTCTCTACTCCATTGGTAGCCCTAAGATGGAAACTCTCAGGTGATTTAGAGAGAGTGGGTGAGCACCCATCTCCCCTTGGTGGATTCATTCAAAATCCACAGGTGTAGTGATTGTTTTTCTGTTTCAGTTTGAAGATTGGAGGGTCATTCCTAGCTATTGTATTGGCATACATCTATATATAATAAAATTGGATTTTGGTTGTTGCATTTCTCATTGTTCCTCATGTTGTGATTTTTAATGAGATTTTGTGCAATTTATAGATTTATGATTTGGGTTTTACATGGCAATTTCTGGAAAATGCATGATAGTTTTATATGAAGCGTCTGTTCCAAAACTTTTGATTTGGGACATTATAGTGGTATCATAGCCTTGATCTTGGCTCCGCTTGCGAGTTTTTCATTTTTCAGTTGCAACAACTATTATTGCAAGGTTTTTTCTGGAGAACCCCGTTCCGGTAGCAAAAATGAAAATTGGTTAAAAGAGTTCTACACATTGGCCGATGTTTATAGAGCCGTGAAATATGAAGGGGACCATCATCTTATGAATTTTTTTTATATATGGCATAAGGTATTAGAAGAACCCATTATCAAAATGTCGGCTAAATTTTATTGAATTTTACAAGGTCTGATTATAGTGAACTTCAGTTGAAGCCAATGCTTTCAACCATCCATTTGCGATTTCTTTGTGTCATGAATCGAGTTGTATTACCTATCATGTGGCTGCACCAGATTGGACGTTGTTCAGTTCGTACCAAGTTTTCATGCTTGATTTGTTGAGTTAATTCAAATATTTGAGTATTTTTCACTGCCGCACGAGTGTCGGCATTTGAGTTGAGGCTAACTACGCATAGCTCGTTATTTCTATTCACCGTGCAAAATCAGTTGAGGAAGTCGGCTCAATAGAGAGGATTTGTTTTATCACAGGAAAATTCTACGTGCATGCGTTGGGTTTCTTGTGAAAAAGGTATCGTGCGCAGACTAGGGTCAAGCGGACCTGATCAACGAAGTTTCAAACTTGCTCGATTGGGAATATTCAATTGGGCATCACGTTGCATATGTGACGCGATCATCATTGTCCGAATAGAATTAGCAGACGCGAAGCTTGGAGACGCAATGCGATCTGAGTTCATGGTGGTCAAAGAGGCCAAATTTTTGTCCTAATTGCTTTGCAGGGGTCGATTGTACTACAGGACATGGAGCGATTTCTTGCCAAGGTCATTCCTTGTTTGTTCTGGAGTGGACAGGAAGCAAATTGGAAGAGATCGTAGTTGATTCTGAGAGGCTGCATTTTGATAGTTGTCAACATCTGAACATCGCAGTCGTAGAGTGAAGGGCCGCATCATCCACTGAGAGCCGAATTGGTGGGCGTGTTTGTGCCTGAGCGGAGAATGTGTAAAGGGGCGTAAAAATATTGTGAAAGAGCCACCATATATTTGCAGCAATTTTGGGTATTTGTGAAAAATTAGAAGATCGACATACCGCGCCTGTCAAGGGGATCCAAGCCGCATCACCAGAACTCAGATATTCGAGATCGACAGATGCTTTCACATTACTTGCCCATTGGTTAATGTTGGATCGATACGCTATATGCGGAGCACTGGGAATCAAATTTGCTAGCCTCAGTATTAAGTGCGTGAGCCTCGTAGCAAATTGGGAAAATTGGATTGGTGGGATCCACTTGCCGTAAATCAAAGCCGTCGACCAGGACGTTGACTAGCGACAAAATGGGTACCTTCTTTATTTCTGGCTACGGTGGACGAGACGGTGACTATGTATAATCAGCGGCAGTGGCAACTAAATTCAACAAAGCCGTTGTGACAAATTTCAAGAGTCGAGCTGCCAATGGAAAACCCGTGTTTGAAGTGCATAGCCAACTAGAGGAACCCCTACGCAGATAAAATAATCACTATAGTGCCGCCAGTTGTTGTGGCGTTGGATTGTGGTGGAAACGTGAATCATTCAATCCGCAGAGGATATATCAGCCTATACAGACTACACATTCATCAATTCTGGGTTATCCCTTGTTTGACGCGTTATTGTGGCCGGTGTAGGTATTCAGTATTCACTTTCGTGTTCTGGAGCTGAGGCTGATGGTATTCTGATTCTATTCATCTTCAGTTAGTCACTGGTAAGTTTGGTCCCAACAATTTACCATTACTAAGCGTGTGTTACCAATATCAGTTGTTCCTAAGTTCCTTTCCCTTATATGCTTGGCAAAGTTAGCATTACTATCATTGTCAAGAATCATCTACAATATATTATACTCAGTCTATATGAAAAAAAAAACACCACAATAAACTACAACTCATTGGTATTCTCCAAGAATTTCGTGGTGCGTATTACTGGTGGCGGAGACAGGGTTTGCAAATTAAGTGCATTGTTTCTAATTTTCTGAGATAGCATCTAGTGTTGTAAGTCAGATTATGCTTGCTCGGCAAAAGTACGTACTTGTATGGTTGAGACTGCTGGCGGTTCATATGACAATGTATTTTTGCTGGAAGGATTGACTAATTATTGTCCATGTAGTTGAGTGTGTGTAAGAGAATTAACACAGTTATGGGTTGTAGGGGATACCATATCTGTATTAATCGGTTGTATTGAGTCTCGTGTCATGCATATACTACTACCAATATTTGAGCATTGTTTTGTCATAGCAACATTATTATTAAAAGATTTGATATTGCTTGTTTTGACATTGGCATGCCTAGTCAAAACTATAGCTGTATGTTGTGTGAGAGGTCTATGTATTAAGACAGCTACAATTATGTGCTTCTGTTGAACTGCAAGTCAAAGCCTCACTTAATGTATTTGACTTCATTTGATTAAAAATGGATACACCCTTCTTAAATTCCCTTAATAAATTAGCAGTAGACAGACCCTTTTCAAAGAGGATGCATATTATTCTTCAGCAAGAACAACCACCAAAAGAGTATGAGTTGGGACACAAAATCTTGAAACCTGGGACAGATTTGAAACACATGAAGGTCACATGGAAAGTCCTTTAACTAGATGAGTTGGATGAACTTCTTTCCAGGATAGACTAGTGGGAGGGGAAGAAGTTGATGTGGGATTTGAAACCAACCATGTTAGCTTTAATGCAGCCCAAGTTCTTGGGGGAACCTAGTGAAGGGGTTAGACTTCCAATTTCATCTTGCCTCAGTCACATCATGAGACTAACAACCCCTAGAGCTCTTTACAATGATGATGTAATGAGGAGAGTTTTCAAGCTGATAGTAGATACTTTTCAAGACTTAGACAACAATGTAGGTCCTACATTTGGGAAGAAGCTTGAGATTTTAGGAGTTATGGCCATGAACAGGAGTTATGAAATCATATTTGATCTTGAGTGTGATGGCTTGATACTGCGGATATTCCAATGCTTCTTCAACATTAGGAAACATCATTCTGACACAGTAGTAGCACACATGCAGTCCATCCTATCATCATGTATGAGAGGTCGTGATGCCATTTATCAGGAGTTGCAGTCTTGATTGTTGCCCATTTGGAGGAGAGAACAATCGATCTGACCTGTTGCTCATGAGCTACTCGAGAGGTTGGTTGAGTAGAACATTGGCTTCTTCAGGAGGCAGTTGACTAGGGAGGAGCAACTCAAGATTGGGGAATCATGCAGCAAGAATGAGATGAGGAGGGAGGGACTTTTCTTCATTTGCAGGGGACCTGACCACTCATGCTTGAGTGACGTTGGGGAGATGACAGAGGTAGAGCAAGAGGAGATTCCTTCTGACTTTCAGGGCGAGGACTCTTCTTTGGACGAGTCCATGGGTTCATACGATGATACGTCTGAGGACCACGAGCAGTCATGGGGAGTTGATGTTGGTAGCCTAGAAGTACATCCATGTGTGGTAGAGGAGTACGACGAGCAGTTGATTGTTCCCATGAGGGAAGGAGAACCGGGAGCAGATGAGCGACTGGTGATTTAGCATAAGGAGCAGGAGACAGATGACACATCTAGTGTGCGGGATGGGTCACTTTTGGAGAGTCAGCTATTGGCTCATGTTGAGCCCATGATGGAGGATGAGCAGACACCCTTGGGGCCAGCCATTGGAGTGGAGCAGAAAGATGTGCAAGCAGTCTCCAGAGAGGCAACATTTGTAGACACTTGTCTTCAAGAGACGTTGGAGATTGACTAGACAGTTTGGCAGGAGGATAGTAGATGGCAGGTTTTGTTGGAGATGGTGGTGCATCCATCTTTAGGTTGACCCATTGATGAGGTGTGGGTAGATGCACAAGCAACTGGCAGAGCCGCACGACATTCAGGGAGAAACCCTCTTCAGGAGTACATAGATAGGGCTTGCAACACAATTTTTCCACTTGTACCCATTACAAGGAGAGAAGCAAGACTTTCTTGGTGGATATTGCTGACCAACTAGATAGGGTAGCTTGAGTTGAGCATGCACTGACATCGACATAGTATTCTTGTTCCTTACACAAGAGTCCATGACTTAGATTGGTGGGAGATCATGAGTTGGTATCCTATTAATGGAGTATGATTCTTAGTCGGGAGCGGTGTACTGCAGGAGCCCTTAGAGGTGGGGGATATTACATGCTCTAGTCGACAACAAAATGTGGGTTGGCCACTCATTAGTATTTCAGTACAGCATCAGTATGGTGACACTGACCTTGGGGTATGCCAAGGATTGGATTGGAGAGAGGTGATGAGTTGGTACACAGTTGGTAGGGCAACATTCCCAGCTGGAACTACAACACAACAAGAGCCATGGAGCATTAACACTCCTTGGTGTCATTGGGATCCAGGTGGATCTACTGGCAACAGGTTGAGTTAGAGATGGACATGGGATCCAGGTATTGGAGGATCCAGCCATGTTTCGATAGTTTGGAGACATGACAGGGACCAATGGTTTGTATGGGATCCGGGCATTGGGTCACTAGATTGTTGGAAAATACTGAGAGGGGGCGGGGGTGAATCAATATTCCTTAGCAATTAGCACTTTTAAATCTTTTCAGAGCATTAGTTAATCTTCACTTATTATTAATGTTTATGCAGTAATAAAAGTAAATAAAAGAACATAGGAGGCACAAAAATTTTAGGCGGAAAACCCCCTCCGGGTCAAAAACCACCGAACGCTTTTCTAATAAATTCTTTAATCTTCAGCCCCAACTAAAATGAAAGCAACAACTTCCTAGAATTCTAGAAAAGCATTCTTCTCCCGTTCCCATTGGAAAGATGCCCCAACGCCCTGGTTTCTTTAGTAATCAACTGAATGGATGCTCCAACACCCTAGACCAACCTACCACCTTGAAGTGTTCACAGGCTCCAATCTATAGACGACTTCATGCACTTACCTAGCACCCCCCTGCCATCGTATAATGACTAAAATGAGACAAGAGTGTGGATTCCCGTACTAGGGACAATGATTCACCATACAATATGATTTACAATGATTTTGACCGAACACCCAATCACACTATGACCTGCCACCCAACCATGACATCATCCCAACAAAGACTCCTATACCTCCCAACAATTGCTTTTGGACTCTAGGCAGATTGATTCTTTTACAATAATGACACTTCCAATGATGACACTTTTACAAATGACTCTTTTACAACTTTACAATGATGACTTTTGGCCTTGACACTTCTTCACAATATGCAGATGGTTGTCATGTCTTCAAAGGATGTTTCACTGCAATGCCTCCTTTGATTTGATACTTCAGCTCTTGAATTCTTGCTTGAAGTTTTACTTGAATCTTCTTCTACCTGCATGCAAAATTTTACCCGCGAAACCAATCCCAAAACAAAACAAAATACCCTTCAACTTACCTTTGCTTGCAAAACACATGTAAGTGCACAATAATGAATAAATACAAATTAAAATTACAATGCGTACCTGAAGTGTGCTTGTCACTTTTGTGGTTGACTTGTTGCAGCAGTAGAAAAAGACTCCCACTCTTGATATAGCCCTGGACTCTATGCAAGACTATATCCAAAACTGACCTAAAGATACATACAATAAAAACTAATGACATACCCTAGACTTGTGATGGACCAAGTTCTAAGTACAACAATAGAGACCATTCCATCAACTATGACAAGACAAGTACCATGAACTTACAACATCATATAGATTTAGCAAACTTGGTGTAGCATCAAGAATATGTAGCATAAAATGTGTAGTATCAAGAATAGGACATCCGAAATGTGGTACCAAAACTAACTGACATATAGAGATATAGAGATATAACTGAACCACGATATATACTTAAGTTGTCTTGCAAAAAATACTTAAGTTGTCTTGTAAAAACATATGTCAGAGATGATACTCAAAATTCAAATGTAAACACTAATCATACATACCTTGCTGTAGGAGAGTTACCCTTGACTGTTGATGTGTGGTCCTTACTGTAGTGATCCTTGAATGCATGCTTTTTCTTGCCTTCTAGGAGCTGGATATTGAATCTGTTGTATCTATGTAATTTCGGATCTCCAGGGTTTGAAATTTCGTCCTGTGGTAGCTCTCTGAGTCCTCTTTCCATCCCCATAGGTCTAATCAAGATTGGATTCTTCAAGAAAGGGTTATGCCCAATCTCCCACGATGACCTGCTATAGACTGGTTCAGTAGAGCGAACTTGTACGAAGTGCCACGTGTCACTGTTACGACCTTCGGCCTTGGAAACACTACTCAACAAACTACAATCCATTCTCTTTGTGTGACTATTGACGAAATTTGAATCCAGTGCTCAGAGAGAAAGTTATGACGATTTTCCCAACGTCACCTGTTTGACATGGAATTCGGGAGCCTGCAAAAACCCTAACTTCCTCAGATCATATCTCTGAAAATGTAGCGAACCAAGATGTGAAATTCAGTCACGAGGTTCATTGGGATTTCGGCTCAAATGGGTTTTAATTTCAGCTTCTAAAGCATAGCATAAAAAAAGTTATAGCGAAAATGCCACGATGACCTGCTTGAAGCCACAAAATCCCATCCTAGAGGAGGATATGAGGGTCATTATTTATATGAATGTCTTGAGTTGAGAGGGTCCTCAACAAGTGAACGTTGGAGGGATTTTAGGAGCAAAACGAATTTATTAATTATTGACTATTCAATGACCACAACCAATTACGAGTGCCATGCCACAACCCATAGGGTTTTAGTCCACTAACTGGGGTTACTATCTTCAAACGCAAATAACTCTCAAACCGTGAATAAGTGGGAGGCATACCATATATCAACGGAAACATCTCAATGAGTAGAATCCATCGAGAATATCTTTGACTCAGAGTAGAGTAAGTTGTCAAGTCAAAATGCCCATGCAAGATCGGGGTAGCCCTTGGTGCTGCTTGGGTTGACATCAATGACAACCACTGATCAACACAGATTGGTCCACAGATTTGGACTGCTTGAGGGCAAGCAATCTTGGGGCGAGAGGATTGTCATGTCCCCATTTTTATTCTTCTTCATAGTACAGTCAGGGTGGACTTCCAAGATAGGGGATGACCAGGTCAGTGGAGCAGGTTTATGTCATCAGTGGCCCCGATGGAGTTTTGAGGAGTTTTTATGGGATTTGATGGCATTCGCTTGGCATATTCCATCATCAGCACAATTTGCATTTCGTTCAGTTGCATTTCGATAACTTTCCAAAAATCAACATTATTATTGGGCATAACTTAATTAATTATGCTCAAGGTGGGATTCCACAGAGATTATTTGATGGAACACCTCTGTGTAATAGCTTGTTGCAATCGGAACAAGAAGATCTACATGATGGGACTTTTGGATGTGAGTTTCAGTGACTTGAGGAAACATGGTGGCCAATTTTCTCTTTTCCCACATTAAAAAGAATATTTTAATTAAAATAAAAGAGGAAAAGTGCTCCATGATTAAATTATTAATAAAATAGAAGGTTCTAGAGGGGTCCATTAGATTTGTAAAAGAGGAGGAGGAGGCCATTGGAGGACATCTTGAATTGAGTATTGTTTCTTGTATGAGAGGTTGAGAACCCAGTTCTCTACTCCATTGGTAGCCCTAGCATGGAAACCCTCAGGTGATTTAGAGAGATTGGGTGAGCACCTATCTCCCCTTGGTGGATTCATTCAGAATCCACAGGTGTAGTGATTGTTTTTTTGTTTTAGTTTGGACTCTGGAGACCGGAGGGTCATTCCCAACTATTGTTTTGCATACATCTATATATAATAATGTTGGATTTTGGTTGTTGCATTTCTCATTGTTCCTCATGTTGTGATTTTTAATGAGATTTTGAGCAATTTATAGATTTATGATTTGGGTTTTACATGGAAATCTTCTGGAAAATGCATGATAGTTTTATATGAAGTGTCTGTTCCAAAAATTTTGATTTGGGACATTATAGTGGTATCATAGCCTTGATCTTGGCTCCGCCTACAGGTTTTTCATTTTTCAGTTGCGACAACTATTATTGGAAGGTTTTTTCTGGAGAACCCTGTTCCGGCAGCAAAAATGAAAATTGGTTAAAAGAGTTTTGCATATTGGCCAATGTTTATAGTGCCGTGAAATATGAAGGGGGCCATCATCTTATGATTTTTATTTTTATTTTTATTTTATTTTATTTTTTTTATATATGGGATAAGGTATTAGAAGAACCCATTATCAAAGTGTCGGCCAAATTTTATTGAATTTTATAAGGTCCGAATATAGTGAACTTTAGTTGAAGCCAATGCTTTCAGCCATCCATTTGTGATTTATTTGTGCCATGAATAGAGCTATATTACCTATCAGGTGGCCGCACTAGATTGGACGTCGTTCAGTTTGTACCAAATTTTCATGCCCGATCTGTTGAGTTAATTCAAATTTTTGAGTGTTCTTCAATGTCGCGCGAGTGTGGGCATTTGAGTTGAGGCTAACTACGCGTAGCTCGCTATTTCTATTCACCGTGCAAAATCAGTAGAGGTAGTTGGCTCAATAGAGAGGATTCGTTTTATCACAAGGAAATTCTATGTGCGTGCGTTGAGTCTCTTGTGAAAAAGGTGTTGTGCATAGACCAGGGTCAAGCGAACCTAAGCAACAAAGTTTCAAAATTGCTCGATAGGGCATATTCGATTGGGTGTCACGTTGCATATATGACGAGATCATCATTGTTCGAATAAAATTAGTAGACACGAAGCTTGGAGATGTAATGCAATCTGAGTTCATGGTGGTCAAGGAGGCCGAATTTTTGTCCTAATTGCTTTGCAGTGGTCGATTGCACTACTAGACGTGGAGTGATTTCTTGTCGATGCCATTCCTTGTTTGTTCTTGAGTGGATAGGAAGCAAATTGGAAGAGGTCGTAGTTGAATCCGAGAGGTTGCATTTTGATAGCTGTCAACGTCTGAACATTGCAGCCGCAAATTGAAAGGCTGCATCATCTATTGAGAGCCGAATTCATGGGCGTGTTTGTGCCTGAGCGGAGAATGTGAAAAGGGGCATAAAAATATTGTGAAAGAGCTGCCATATATTTGCAGCGATTTTGGGTATTTGTAAAAAATAAGAAGATCGACGTACCATGCCCGTCAAGGGGATCTAAGCCACATCACCAGAACTTAGGTATTTGAGATCAACAAATGCTTTCTTATTACCTACCCATTGGTTAATGTTGGATGGATATGCTATATGAGGAGCACTAGGAATCAAATTTGCAAGCCTCAGTATTAAGTGCGTGAGCCTCATAGCAGATTGGGAAAATTGGATCGATGGGATCCACTTGCCGTAAATCAAAGTTGCGGAACATGACGTCGACTAGCGGCATCATTGTTTATAAAAATGGGCACCTTATTTATTTTTGGATGCGGTGGACGAGATAGTGACTATGTATAAGCGGTGGCAGTGGCAACTAAATTCAACAAAGCCATTGTGACAAATTTCAAGAGTCGAGCTACTAGTGGAAAACCTATGCTTGAAGTGCATAGCCGACTAGAGGAAACCCTACATAGATAAAATAATCATTATAGTGCCGCTGGTTGTTATGGCGTTGGATCATGGTGGAAATGTGAATCGTTCAGTCCGCAGAGGATATATCAGCCTATACAGACTACACATTCATCATTCTGGGTTATCCCTTGTTGGACGTGTTATTGTGGCCAATGGAGGCATTCAGTATTCACTTCTGTGTTCAGGAGTTGAGGTTGCTGGTACTCTGATTCTGTTCATCTTCAGTTAGTCACTGGTAAGTTCGGTCCCAACACTTTACCATTACTAAGCGTGTGTTACCAATATCAGTTGTTCCTAAGTTCCTTTTCCTTATGTGCTTGGTGACGTTAGCATTACTATCATTGTCAAGAATCATCTATGATATATTATCCTCAATCTATATGAAAAAAACAACACAATAAACTACAACTCGTTGGTATTCTCCAAGAATTTTGTGGTGCGTATTACTGGTGGCAGAGACGGGGATTGCAAATTAAGTGCATTGTTTCTAATTTTCCGAGATTGCATCTAGTGTTGTAAGTCAGATTATGCTCGTTGGGTAAAAGTACGTACTTGTATGGTTGAGATTGTTGGCGGTTCATATGACAATGTATTGTTGCTGGAAGGATTGACTAATTATTGTCCATGTAGCTGAGTGTGTGTAAGAGAATTAACACAGTTATGGTTTGTAGGGGATATCATATCTGTATTATTCGGTTGTATTGAGTCCCATGTCATGCATACTACTCGCAGTGTTTGAGCATTGTTTTGTCATAGCAACATTATTGTCAGCAGATTTGATATTGCTTGTTTTGACATTGACATGCCTAGACAAGACTTGGATATATCATGTGCCACTATAGCTGTATGTTGTGTGAGAGGTCTATGTATTAAGACAACTACAATTATGTGCTTCTGTTGAACTTCCAGTCAAAGCCTCGCTTGTTGTATTTGATTTCACTGGATTAAACATCGATATACCCTTCTTAAGTTCCCTTAATAAATTAGCAGTAGCAAATGACAGACCCTTTTCAAAGAGGATGCATATTATTCTTCAACCAGAACAACCACCAAAAGAGCAGGAATTGGGACACAAAATCTTGAAACTTGGGACAGATTTGAAACACATGATGGTCACATGGAAAGTCCTTTTCAAACTAGATGAGTTGGATGGCCTTCTTTCTAGGATAGACCAGTGGGAGGGGAAGAAGTTGATGTGGGCTTTGAAACCAACCATGTTAGCTTTAATACAACCCAAGTTCTTGGGGGAACCTTGTGAAGGGGTTAGACTTCTAGTTTGATCTTGTCTCAGCCACATCATGAGACTAACTGCCCCTAGAGCTCCTTACAATGATGATGTCATGAGGAGAGTTTTCAAGCTGATAGTAGATACTTTTCAGGACTTAGACAACAGTGCAGGTCCTACATTTGGGAATAAGCTTGAGATTTTAGGAATTATGGCCATGACTAGGAGTCATGAAATCATATTTAATCTGGAGTGTGATGGCTTGATCCTGTAGATATTCCAATGCATCTTTAGCATTAGGAAACATCATTCTAACACAATCGTAGCACACATGTAGTCCATCCTGTCATCATGTATGAGAGGCCGTGACGCCATTTATTGGGAGTTGCAGTCTCGATTGTTTTCCATTTGGATGAGAGAACAATTGGTCTCACCTGCTGCTTATGAGCTAGTCGAGAGGTTGGTTGAGTAGAACATTGGTTTGTTCAGGAGGTAGTTGACTAGGGAGGAGCAGCTCAAGATTGGGGGATCAAGCGGCAAGAATGAGATGAGGAGGAAGGGACTTTTCTTCATTTTTTAGGGGACCTGACCACTTATGCTTCAGCGATGTTGGCGAGATGACAGAGGTAGAGTAGGAGGAGGTTCCTTCTGACTTTCAGGGTGAGGAATCTTCTTTGGACGAGTCCATGGGTTCATACGATGATACCTCTGAGGAGCACGAGCAATCATGGGGAGTTGATGTCGGTAGCCCAGATGTACATCCATGTGTGGTAGAGGAGTACGACGAGTAGTTGATTGTTCCCATGAGGGAAGGAGATCCGGGAGCAGATGAGCGACTAGTGATTCAGAATATGGAGAAAGAGACAAATGACACACCCAATGTGCAGGATGGGCCACTTTTGGAGAGTCAACTATTGGCTCATGTTGAGCCCATGATGGAGGATGAGCAGACACTCTTGGGGCCAGCCATTGGAGTGGAGTAGAAAGATGTGTAGTCAGTCTCCAGGGAGGCAACATTTGAATACACTTGTCTTCAGGAGACGTTGGAGGTTGACTTGACAGTTTGGCAGTGGGATAGTAGACAACATGATTTGTTGGAGATGGTGGTGCATCCATCTTTAGGCCGACCCATTGATGAGGTGCGGGCAGATGCACAGGCAATTGGCAGAGCCGCATGACATTCAAGGAGAAGCGCTCTTTAGGAGTACATAGATAGGGCTTGCAACACAGTTTTGCCACTTGTACCCATTACAGGGAGAGCGGCAGGACTTTCTTGATGGATATTGCTTACCAACCAAATAGGGCAACATGAGTTGAAGATGGACCAACATCGACATAGTAGTCTTGTTCCTTACATAGGATTCCTTGACTGAGATGGGCGGGAGATCATGAGTTGGTATCCTATTGATGGAGTATCATTCTTAGTCGGGCGCAGTGTACTGCAAGAGCCCATAGAGGTGGGGGATATTAAATGCTTCAGTCAACAGAAGAATGTGGGTTGGCCATTCATCAGTATCTCAACACAAGATCAGTATGGTGAGACTGACCTTGGAGTATGCCAAGGATTGGATTGGAGAGAGGTGATGTGCTAGTACATAGTTGGTAGGGCAACAATCACAGTTGGAGCTACAAGACAACAAGAGCCATGGAGCATTAACACTCCTTCTTGGTGGCATTGGGATCCAGGTGGATCTACTGGTAGTAGGTTGAGTCAGAGATGGACATGGGATCTAGGTATTGGAGGATCCAATCATGTTTCAATAGCTTGGAGACGTGACGGGGACCAAAGGTTCACATGGGATTCGGGCATTGGGTCTCAATGGCGTTGGGCCACCAGATTGGTCCACAGATTTGGATTGCTTGAGGGCAAGCAATCTTGGGGTGAGAGGACTGTCATGTCCCCATTTTTATCCTTCTTCATAGTACAGTTAGGGTGGACTTCCAAGACAGGGGATGTCCAGGTTAGTGGAAAAGGTTTATGTCATTAGTGGTCTCGATGGAGTTTTGAGGAGTTTTTATGGGATTTGATGGCATTCGCTTGGCATATTCCATCATCAACACAGTTTTTCTTTCGTTCCGTTGCATTCTGACAACTTTCCAAAAATCAGCATTATTATTGGGCATAACTTAATTAATTATGCTCGAGGTGGCATTCCGGGGAGATTAATTGATGGAATACCTTAGTGTAATAGCTCGTTGGAACCGGAGCGAGAAGATTTACATGATGGGACTTTTGGATGTGAGTTTCAGTGACTTATGGTGGCCAATTTACCCTTTTCCCGCATTAAAAAGAATATTTTAATTAAAATAAAAGATGGACATGGGATCTAGGTATTGGAGGATCCAATCATGTTTCCATAGCTTGGAGACGTGACGGGGACCAAAGGTTCACATGGGATCCGGGCATTGGGTCTCAATGGCGTTGGGCCACCAGATTGGTCCACAGATTTGGATTGCTTGAGGGCAAGCAATCTTGGGGTGAGAGGACTGTCATGTCCCCATTTTTATCCTTCTTCATAGTACAATTAGGGTGGACTTCCAAGACAGGGGATGTCCAGGTTAGTGGAAAAGGTTTATGTCATTAGTGGTCTCGATGGAGTTTTGAGGAGTTTTTATGGGATTTGATGGCATTCGCTTGGCATATTCCATCATCAACACAATTTTCCTTTCGTTCCGTTGCATTCTGACAACTTTCCAAAAATCAGCATTATTATTGGGCATAACTTAATTAATTATGCTCGAGGTGGCATTCCGGGGAGATTAATTGATGGAATATCTTAGTGTAATAGCTCGTTGGAACCGGAGCAAGAAGATTTACATGATGGGACTTTTGGATGTGAGTTTCAGTGACTTGAGGAAACATGGTGGCCAATTTACCCTTTTCCCGCATTAAAAAGAATATTTTAATTAAAATAAAAGATGGAAAAGTGCTCCATGATTAAAATATTAATAAAATTGAAGATTCTAGAGGGGTCCATCTGATCTATAAAAGAGGAGGAGGCCATTAGAGGACATCTTGAATTGAGTATTGTTTCTTTTATGAGAGGTTGAGAACCCGATTCTCTACTCCATTGGTAGCCCCAGGATGGAAATCCTCGAGTGATTTAGAGAGATTAGGTGAGCACCCATTTCCCCTTGGTGGATTCATTCAAAATCCATAGGTGTAGTGATTGATTTTTTGTTTTAGTTTGGAGACTGGAGGGTCATTGCCAACTATTGTTTTGGCATACATCTATATATAATAACGTTGGATTTTGGTTGTTGCATTTCTCATTGTTCCTCATGTTGTGATTTTTAATGAGATTTTGAGCAATTTATAGATTTATGATTTGGGTTTTACATGGCAATCCTCTGGAAAATGCATGATAGTTTTATATGGAGCGTCTGTTCCAAAATTTTTGGTTTGGGACATTACAAACCTTGAGTTTAGGAGCACCAACTCCAATGACACCAATCTTATATTTGCCAAGCACCAACTTGGACTTTCCAAGGCACCAACCTTGTCAATTCAGAGGCACCAACCCCAAGGGCTCCAACCCTATAGCTTCGTTTTGTCAAGGTATGTTTGGTTGTACTTCACGGTTCCCAAGGTCTTCTTCACCGAGCCTTGTCAATCTTCAGCTTCAGTGTAGTCTTCACGATACATCATCAATGACAACCATGTCTTCTTAGAAGGTGTCACCACTGCTCTTAATCATATCCAAGCAAATTCTCCAAGTCATCTCATGATGTCATTAGTGATGCATCATGGTCTTCAATGTTATCTTCAAGGCAACTCACCAAAATGTCTTCAATAGTGTCTCCAAGGTCAGTCAAGGGTACTCAACAAGAATGCTCCAATCTGGGATCTTCTTCAAGATCACTTTACAAAGGCTTCAATCAAAGTGTCCACAACCCTTCACTAACTTCAATGAGTGATGTACTTACTTGTATGTCTTCAATTGGAATCTTCTCCGTTCAGTTCATATGTTCAATTGGCTTCAAAAATTGTTCTTGACTATCCAGAATAAGCATCTACCACTGATCTTGATGTCATACAATGAAACACTGATCTCTATCCTTGGTACTATGAGTATTTCTTCACTGTAGGCTTCATAATCTAAATCTGAGATGTAAGACTGGGCTTAAGTCCTTAACTTGCTAGCTGAGCAGTAGTCAATAGAGTAGAGCTCCAATCGCAGAAGGTTGTATCACACAACAAAGGAATGCAACTATCCGAGTAAGAGAGACACCACAAAGAAGGAATGCCAAAAATCACAGTCCTGTAGCTTACTGTCCGAAAATCACAGTCTGACTGAGCCACAGTTAAGGGATCCGAGCTGCTACACTCCTATTCCGAGCTGCTGCACCTGTTCTGAGTTGCTGCACTGCAAAAACGATTTCTGTGGTTTCCTGTCCGAAGCTCTGTGGGTGGTTGTAGCCTAATCCAAGGTCCTGTAGCCTATACAGTGATCTGAGCTTCAAAAAAGGTCCTCTTGGCCTAAAAAATCTGAGCTTTGTAACTTCTCTGTTATGTTGACTGAATTGGTGAGAAGAAATGAAGTCCGTAACCATGTATTTATAGTGATTTCGACTAAACATGAAGGGACACGTCTCTGATGGTGGCCGACATGAGTAGGCCAAGTTAAGGTCGGCTCACTGTCCAGACTTAATAAATTAACTTTAAAAATTTATAAACTTCAAACTGCTTGGAGTTTCGGGCTGTGTAATATTTCATTGGAAAGGAAAAATTATGCTCTAAAAGATGGTGTGCATCTCATGGAAGAATTTTGCCTCTAAGATGGTGAAAATTCATTTTTAATGTGACTGTCCTTAAATTTTATGCATAAAAAGTTTAGGACAACATGAGCAATGTTTGGGACAGCGGGTTCTTCATTGTTATCAATGTATGAGTGTGTCATCATGTAGGAGTGTTGCATTTATGTCATCATGAGTGTATGCAATAATGAGTGTATCATCTCGTGTCATCATATGATGGTGCAGTGATATGTTGTAGGCAGTATCATTAGGAAAGTCTTTTTCAATCATCAGTCACGTCATCACTTAGTCTTCCAACCCTCATCAAGTACCATCATTAAGTGTGGACATATAAGAGTATAACATCATCACAAGTATGGCTTCATTAAGTGTAGTTCTTCACATCAAGGGCTTGTACCTAGGGACTAGATCATCAATCAGACACTTGGCAACTTCTTAGGACAAGACATCATCATTTGGAACCAGGCTTCTCAAGAGTATTGACACCTCAGTCAATGCCATATTGACATCAATGACAACCTAGATTAACAATAACCAGTTGCTCACAATGTGTTTGACCCATCAAATGCATTGCATTTCAGTCTTCAAATTGCTTCAGCTACTCACAATGAGTCAGCCCATCTAGATCACTGAATATCAACCCTTAAAATATCAAGAACTCATAGTGAGTTTAGTCCTTCAAACTACTGCATGTTAGCCTTTCAAAACATGTTGTTCACAATTTCATTTGTGAATAGACTCCATTAACATATCTCTGCAATCCACCTTCTTCCTTGAAGAACAACTCTCTTCTTGTGTCTTGTTGGCCTCTACACAAACCTTAGACACATTTACATGCTTGGACACCATGCAAAGCTTCTTGGCTTTTGATCCTAGGGTTCTTGACCTTCTTTCTTTTAGGCTTGCGGCTTACCTCAGAAACCTTCACTGCTTGTGGCCTCCTTTTCTTGCTTGGGTGACATTCTTAAGGGTGTGACTAACCTCCTTTGCCCCTCGGTTCTTCCCTTCATCAACCTGAGCCCTCACAACCTCCTTGTCTTCTGCATGCGACATTCTTTTGTGCCTGCGACCTCCATATCTGCCCACGGCCCTTCTTTTTGTTCATAGCACGGAGAGCTAACAACCCTATTACTTTGCCTGAGACAAATCTTAGGCCTCTTGCCTCCATCTAGGGCTTCAACCTCCCATTTTCTAGAGCAGAACATTGGTTATAGCAAATTTGAGGCCTTTTGGCCTTCTCCTAGAGCACAAATAGACATCGACCCTCAAAACCATGTGGTTAAACCTGGAATGTACACGACAACCTCCCTTGTTTTGCACAGTGAACCATATCCTCCACGTCCAACAATAAGTAACTCAACCTACTTCTATGGTCAAATCTTTCTCCCAAAATCATAAAGAAGACCATTCGAACATCTCCTAGTTGCAGATTCTCCTTGAGCATCTCAGCTCTCCTCTTAGGCTACATCTTCCACAAGGATGAGATTACAATCGTGTGAGACCTCACCTTAGGTCTCTTCTATTTATTCTTAATCTCGAGTCATTTAGGAAACCACTATAACTTAGGTTTTTAGCCTCTCCAACCTTTAGCATAAATAATTTTTTTTTTAGGTCCTAAACTTGCTACTTCGGGTCCAAAACCCCACTTTTGGTGGGTATGCTTACATATTAAAACCTCTGTTGTGTTGGGAAAAGTAACTATGTTCAGTCTTCAATAATGTATTTGAGTCATTATGTAATGTACTTGTCAAAAGAATAAAGAAAATAATTTTTATTATTGTAACAATGACTTATTAAAGCATGGGTTTCATGCTTGGGTCATCATTATATTAGTCAAAGTCCCCATTGTGGACTCCTATGATTAATATTGAGTTTATAGAGTCATTGTACATTCGAAGAGACCCTTTTTAGGCTTTCAAATCATGTAAAAAGGTTTTGTATCAAGTAAAATATCAATTATGTGTCATCCACATCATGTTAGCCTAAGGAAGATCAAGTTGGTCTAAAGATCCCCATTCGACCCACAAGAAGGCTATATATTGAAGGAGGTCAAAGTCATTTGAAGCACTCACTCTCTCATGCAATTCGATATCTCTAGAAGAGCT
This sequence comes from Pinus taeda, assembly GCA_000404065.3. Taxonomy (NCBI): domain Eukaryota; kingdom Viridiplantae; phylum Streptophyta; class Pinopsida; order Pinales; family Pinaceae; genus Pinus; species Pinus taeda. The sequence continues at coordinate 219,264 of APFE031730221.1, read as the reverse complement.
GGGAAGTGCGAAGTCTATTGTCGAAAGGAGGAAAGAATTGGGAGATTGGGGGAGTCTCTAGAGAAGAGAAAAATCGAACTTTTGGTGCCTATCTCTCTTTGTTTCGTGGTGTGGTTTAGGAGATCGAAGTCTCCTAGGGTTTTGCTGTTGCTGGAAGCTGCAAGTTGTTGGGAACTACTGCCTAGTCAAAGTTGCTGGAAGGGGTCGAAGATCTTCGAGGCTAACACGGTGTGGAGGGAAAGTCTAGTTTTGGTCTAGGGTGAAGAGCCTCAAAGGATTCTATTGAAAGGAAGAATTACTATAATTGGGTTTTCCCCTCGAGGGGGTTTTTGCCTTGGTATGTGCCTATATCTTATAGTTCTTCTTTTGTGATCTTCATGTAAGTATAATTGCTTGATGAAAGATAAAATAATAAAGAAGTGAAAGAAGCCAACACACTCACAAGTAATTATCAAGATAAGGAGAATCCAACCCTAATATAATATCTTTGATTTTCCAACATGGCATCAGAGCTAAGGTCAAGAGAAGTTGAAGATCACGTTGTTGGCATGGGTTCTCCCTCTATGGTGAACTACATAAGATTGGGTTTCAACTTTGCTAGAAAATGGATCAAGAAGATCATCTACTACCTATTCAACAAAGTCAAGAGTCATGGACTCTTGGATGCCCTTACAGGATCTCTTACAGGTGAAAGTAGGCAACTACACACACTATCAAAGGAGTCATCCTCTCATATAGTGGAATTGGGTGACAACAAAAGCTATGTTGTTAGAGGCCTGGGATCTACATCATTAAAGATGGACAATGGATCGAAGCTGCATCTCAACAACATTCTCTATGTTCCAGGTTTGAAAAAGAATGTACTTTCTATTTCTTGTTTAGAAGATAAGGGGGAAAGAATTGCTTTTGTTGATGGAAAAGTATTGGTTTTGGGAAAGAACTCTAGTATTGACAAGCTAGGGTTATTAGAGTTCGTGAAGGAAGTCTTTACTGAGTTATCATTCCATCTCCTCAAGCTCTTGTTCATATGGAAATAAGTCCCATTGAACTATGGCATCGAAGGTATGTCCATCTTCATTATAGGGCCATCCCTACTCTTAGTTAATTGGTTAATGGTATTCTTGATATGAAGATAGATCATGAATGTGTGTGCAAGGGATGTTCTTTGGGGAAGCATACTAGAAAGCAATTTCATCATAGTGAATCTAGATCTAAAGAAATATTAGATCTCATCCATTCTGATGTGTGGGGGGTTGATGTGTGCGGGCCCATGTGTGATAAGACACTTGGAGGTCATCTCTACTATGTAACATTCATTGATGACCATTCAGGGAAGACATGGCTCTTCCTACTCAAAACTAAAGATGAAGTATTTGATAAGTTCAAGGAGTTTAGGGCCGAGGTGGAAATCCTAACCGAAAAGAAGATAAAGACTCTAAGGTTTGACAGTGGTGGGGAATACACCTCTAAAGAGTTAATTGCATATTGTAAGGATGCAGATATTAAGAGGGAGCTCATTGTTCCCTACTATCCTGAACAAAATGGATTGGCCGAAAGAAAGAATAGGTCAATTGAAGAAGGTATTAGAACTATGCTCTTTGATCAAGATTTACTGAAGTTTTCATGGGGTGAAGCAGTGATGACTGTGGTATATGTTCAAACTAGAAGTCCTCATAAGAGTCTTGATAATACTACACCCTAAGAAGTATTCACAGGAAAGAAGCTGAGTGTGGATCATTTCTGCATATTTAGAAGTCCAGCATATGTCCATGTTCCGAAGGACAAGCGAAAGGAGTTGCACTCAACAAGCATCAAGGGAATATTGGTTGGTTATAGTCTTTCCTCAAAGGCTTATAGAATCTACATAAAGGAGGGAAGATATATTGAAGTAAGCAAGGATGTCATATTTGATGAGAATCAAGCTTACAAGAAATCAAAGGATATTCCTATTGATTCCGATGATGAAGAAGTTCTCATATTTGAAGAAGATGAAGTTCATGAGAACTCTACTGCAAATGATGAAGAAGAAGAACCAAGTGAGCCTATTCAATCGATGGTTGTCCCAACCATAAGGAAAAGGCCATATTGGTTAAGAGCTACATTAGAAGATGCTGAAGGACACGAAGCTGCAAAAGGGTCCTCTAGGTAAGAAACCGAAAAGGTATTTTGGTTATGGTGCATATATGACAAAGTTGATTGAACCTGAGCCATCTGCATTCCAGGAAGCTAAGCATGAAGAGGCTTGGAAGAAAGTTATGTAGGAAAAATATCAATCCATCATGAAGAATGGGGTTTGGGGAATCGTTCCTAGACCTAGTGACAAATTGGTTGTCACATCGAAGTGGATCTATAAGATCAAACATGTTGTTGATGGAAGTATAGACAAGTACAAAACAAGGTTCGTTGCAAGGGGTTTTCTCTCAAAATGAAGGTATTGACTATGAAGAAACATCTACACCTACTGCATGGTACACTACCATTAGATCGTTGGTTTCACTGACTGCTACAACAGGGTGGAATATCTATCAAATGGATGTTAAGAATGCATTTCTGAATGGGACCATTGATGAGGAAGTGTACATCGAACAACTTGAAGGATTTGAAGTGAATAACCGGGACTCTCATGTTTGTAGACTCAAGAAGGCTCTATATGGCTTGAAGCAAGCTCCAAGGACATGGTATGCAAGAATGGTTGCATATCTTTTCAAGATTGGGTTTGTGAAAAGTACTGTTGATCCAAATCTATATATCAAGGTCGTGAATAATGAGCTAGTCATTATTCTAATATATGTGGATGATCTATTCATCACCAGTGTAGAACGAAGAATTCAAGATTGCAAGAAGATGTTGGCAACTGAATGTGAGATGAAGGATCTGGGACTGATGCATTACTACCTAGGTTTAGAAGTATGGCAGAGCCCTGGGGAGATATATTTGGGGCAAGGAAAGTGCATCATCAAGTTATTGCAAAAATTTGGGATGATGGAATCCAAGCCGATGGTCACTCCTATGATCACCAACCTCAAGAAGTTGAGGAGCTCCAACTCGAGTCTTGTGGATCCTACCTCATATCGCCACTTGGTGGGTTCCCTAATGTATTTGCTAAATATTAGATAAAATATATGTTTTGCAGTGAACGTTCTTCATCAGTTTCAGTTGGAGCCTTGTCATGATCATTGGATAGCTACGAAACATATATTGAGGTATCTTCGTGGCACTATACATCACTGCCTAAAGTATGATAGTAAGGAATTCAAGCTAATTAGCTTCACAAATTCTGATTGGGGTGGCATGATACTGATGGAAGGAGCACTACCAGAGGATGCTTTAGTTTGGGAGCTATTATGATCTCATGGATGAGTAGGAAGCAAGATCCTGTTGCATTGAGTAGTGCCAATGCAGAATATGTGGCTGCATGTGAAGTAGGAAAAGAGGCTGTTTGGTTAAGGAAGCTTTTGACATACTTTTTCGAAAGGTCTCTAGGTCTTACAGTGATTAACTGTGATAATCAAAGTTGTATCCAAATACCCGAAGATCTCATGTTTCATTTGAGGACAAAACATATCAATAATAAGTTCCGGTTTATTAGGAACTTGGTGCATAATGGGATCATGAAGTTAGAATATGTTCCGACAGACGAACAAGTAGCAAACATTCTGACAAAGGCTCTTCCTAATAAGAAGTTTGAATATCTAAGGAACCTGTTGGGTTTGGTAGATATTGGTGATTATATTGATGATAAAGGAATGGAAGAGATTTGTTGAGGCTTTGCGAGTGAAGCATTGCCTGGGGAGACATCAGGTCGGCACTTTGTGTTGATGTCAGGAATCCTGGAATTGAAAAGGTGGTGTTGTTTATTGAGCTCATTTTTTGAATACACACATGTATGTTTGGGTTGGTGGTTAGCTAGTAATCTTGATGGTACCTAGAGGGGTTGAAAGCTTGAGTCCACCTTAGTCCCACCTGGAGAGATTGCCCTGGTCAGGAATCTAGTCCATGACATTGCAATGCCTAAATTGTTGAGTGACTGGTTGGATAGATTGCCCTGATCAGGTATCTAGTCCATGGCATTGCGGTGCCTCAATTGTTGAGTGGTTGGTTGGATAGATTGCCCTGGTTAGGTATCTATTCCATGGCATTGTAGTGCCTAAATTGTTGAGTGACTGGTTAGATAGATTGCCCTGGTCGGGAATCTAGTCCATGGCATTGCGGTGCCTAAAGGTTCTTCATGTTTTCCTATAGTTTGAGATCTTCCATTGTATTTGTACATTATGAATACCTTCCTAGTTAAGAGGGAGTGTTGGAAAAGGTAACTATGTTCGGTCTTCAATAATGTACTTGAGCCATTATGTAATGTACTTGTCAAAAGAATAAAGAAAATAATTTTTATTATTGTAACAATGACTTATTAAGCATGGGTTTCATGCTTGGGTCATCATTATATTAGTCAAAGTCCCCAACTCTTAGGATTAATATTGAGTTTATATAGTCATTTACATTCGAAGAGACCCTTCTTAGGCTTTCAGATAATGTAAAAAGGTTTTGTATCATGTAAAATATGTGTCTTGTGTCCTCCACATCATGTTGGCCTAAGGAAGATCAAGTCGGCCTAAAGACACCCATTCAACCCACAAGAAGACTATATATTGAAGGAGGCCAAAGTCATTTGAAGCACTCACTCTCTGAAGCAATTCAATATCTCTAGAAGAGTTGGGAAGAGTGAATTCTGCTGTTGGAAGGAGGCAAGAAGTGCGAGTTTGGGGGAGTCTCTAGAGAAGAGAAAAATCAAACTTTTGGTCTCTCTCTCTCTCTCTCTCTCTCTATTTCATTGTCTGGTTTAGTAGATCAAAGTCTCCCAAGATTTTGTTGCTGCCGGAAGTTGCATGTTGCTGGGAACCGCTGCCTAGTCGAAGTAGCTGGAAGGGGTCGAAGATCTTGGAGGCTGACATGGTGTGGAGGGAAAGTCTGGTCTTGGTTTAGGGTGAAGAGTCTCAAAGAATACTATTGATAGGAAGAATTACTCTGATTGGGTTCTCCCCTTGAGGGGGGTTGTACCCTGGTGTGTGCCTATATCTCATGTTTCTTGTTTTGTGATCTTTTTGTATGTATAATTGCTTGATGAAAGATAAGATAATAAAGAAGTAAAAGAAGTTAGCACACTCACAAGTAATTATCAAGATAAGGAGAATCAAACTCTAATATAATATCTTTAATTTTCCAACATGTTGTACTAGTAGTGTGATCATTAAGTCAATCTTTCTCCCTACTGGTTAGTGATTTTTTCCACTTAGCATAAGTTACTTCATATTCAATTTCATATCTCTTATTAGTGGGGACGTCAACCTGTTTTGCATGGTTAGGTGTAACATCTTCTTCGTGTTGCATAGACAAGCTTGTCTTGTAAAGTCTCATGCCATTTATGTATAATCATTTCATGTTATTAGTCTTGATTTTTTTTTATTCCGGTAAAAAAATTAGATTTTAAGTTGTATTTTTCTACAATTTTAGGCGACTACTATGGAATAGTACCACTAGTTACCATAGAGCAAAGCCAAATATCTAACAAGATAATAAGACAATGACAATGATGATCAAATGTTTCCAATACTTGAGGATGTTTTCATTTATGTCATCTTTCGATTAATTTAGCAAAGTTTTATTCTCTTGTTGTTCTTTGATGTATCATTTGGCCCTATCCATGTCATCTAAAAGGTTTTGTCCTAGTAACAAAATATGTCAGTTCTATGTTCGTATCCAACATGTCGGAGATGTGAGATACTGGGACATGTGTTGAACATGTTCGAAATATGTGCCTTAGATGTGTCCTAATGTATTGGACTCCAGTGAATGACAAAGGCTCGTGGGGGCTTTTAACAAGCGACTTCTCTTGATGAAGACAAAAATGTGAGATGTGTTTTCTAATGATATGAGTTTGATCAACAAGGTTGAGTTGGCATTAGCCAACTTGGATTTTAATGACTTGGTGCTAGAGTCGGTCACTTTGGATGACAATGATCCTCTGCACCAATAGATGCATACCTTGAATTGTGTAAAGAGGAGTAGGAGGAGGACAGAACAATGGTTGTGGTGGTGATTTTGATGATTTTGATATAGAGAACAACTACTAACAATGATGAGCTATGAGATTCTTCCATCTATAGTTCTAGTATCTACCCTGTTTTGTATTTTCCATAACATTCACACCTATAGTATTAGTGACTCAATATCTATGTATTACATTTTTATTTTGATGACATCAAACAACTGAAAGAGAAAACTGTAGTTTATTGTTCTAATTTAAACTTTTATTTAATGGTATGTGTGTTGAATATTCTAATTTCTTGTGTGTTTGATTATTATTGATTGAGTAACTAATTGTAATACTATTTTCAAATGTTATAGTTGATAAATTTTTTGGATCTTTATGTCTATATTTCATTTTTGAATTTGTCCTCATTCTTGTTTTCAAGGTGTCCTATATTGTGATGTCATGTGACTTAGGTTCTCATGCAACATATGCCATTATAAAAGTGTATTAGTCATTGGGGTCATCATGTAAAGCATACTTACTAAATCATCTATTGATAGTTTGATTAGTAAGGAAATCCATTATTTGTGCAACAAATAGCCTTTGCCTTTGAGGGAAGATATACAATCATTTCTCAATGGTCCCCTTGAATGTCCTATTCTATGTTTTATTACCACTATAGGACAAGCATAGACTAATATAGCTCCTACATGATTCCATGTCCATCATATAACCATGGGCACAATATGACTTGCCCAAGTATTTCTAGGCTCATTACCACCTCGTAGAGAGGAGAGTGAATAAAACAATTGGAATCCAATCCTTACCTTTCATCTTATCTAGAATTTGTGGTGTAAGTAACCCTAAAACTTCAAAGTATTCACATGAAATGCAGTGCAAAACCCAAGAACACAAGAGAAAAGAGGGAAACCCTAAAAAAAATATTTAATAATAAGAAATAGAGAGTTGTTCACTTTTCTCTTCAAGGAAGAACCACCAAGAGCAATGCTCCAAATACAATCACAGTTCTTGACAAAATATTACGTAGCCTTCTACTCAATATATACCTCTCCTTAGAGAATCCTAACTAATTATGAGTCCACTTATAATGAGAGCCTAATATCTAATTTAGTGAAGGTGGTCTCATACATTAATAAAGTATCTAAATAAAGGGATTAGGGTAAGACACTAACTTGCCCCTGCCCCTTCAAAAGCAACATTGTTTTCAAGATTGAAGGTGAAGAAATTGTTGCAAAATCATTGTTGATTCCCATGTGGCATCTTCTAGTTGCATATATTTTCATTGTATAAATACTTCCTTGATCATGTGATGGTGCAAATGATGCTCTTTGGTTTCCAATACTACTTATGGCTATAATAAAATGGTACTTTCTTCATTAAAGGTTGGCCTACACTTTGCAATTTGATCCCACAACCTTCTTCAAACAACACATGAAAGAATGAATGAAACTTGGAGTGGAATGGGATAGTCAATTTGTAAGTGACCTAGCCAATGCATTGTATGATTTGATAGGGACCCTAGAACTTAGGAGCTAGCTTCTAGGGAAGTTTATCTTTGAGTGATCTCTGTTTATAAGGTTGGAGATGAAGTAACACTTGATCCCCTTCAACAAAAGAACATTTGGATCTATGTTGATCAGTTTGTTGCTTCATTTGATTTTGTGCTATAACTAAGTTGCCCATTAGGATAGGGATAATAGATTATATGGTGTGAAGCACTTTGTTTACTGCATGAACCTTGGATGTGCTTGATATGTAGGATTCCATTGACAAGGTTTTTTTGCCATAATAACTTCATATGGTGTCAATTTGGCAGCTCCATTGCAAGTGCTATTGTAAAACCATTGAACAAGGGGAGCCAATGTGCTCATTGGTGTGGCTTTCCAGAAGTAAAGCATCTCAAATAGGTTTGTAAGCACTTGTTGACCACTTATGTTTGACCATCGGTTTGAGGATGTATGCAATGCTCATATTTAATTGCATACCATGGAATTTAAATGGTTCCTGCCACAATTTTTGAATATGGGATCTTGATATGAGACAATGGAAGTAGGCATAACATATAGCTTAAAGATCTAATTCATGAAGACCTGTGCAGTTGAAGGAGCGAAGGGATGAACTAGGGCACAAAAATGAACAATTTTTGAAAGATGATCAAACATGGCCATGATGATATATTTCTTACTAAGCTTTGAGAGTTCCATGACAAAGTGCATTGAAATGTTTGTCGAGATTTGTGTTGGGATTGGCAAAGGTCGAAATACTCTTATTATCTTCATTGTATCTCCCTTATTTCTTTGGAAAACCTCACAAGATGCTACAAAATCTTGGATATCAGTTTTCATGCCTTCCTCGGAGAATAAATGCTTAGTTCCTTCATAAGTTTCATGAAAACTATAGTAACCTACTATCAGTGATGAATGTAGCTTAGGGTTGAATCTTTTGCTAAAACAATGTGCCCTTTATATCGCAACGCATCTTATTTCCATGTATAATTTTTAGGTGGGTTGAGATCTATTGGAAGTTGTTGGATGAGCTATCTTAAAGTATTGTTTGCTAGCCATTTGTTGTGGGCTTCCTTGAGCCATATTTGACTTGGTAATGATAAACAAGAAGTGACCCATCCTTCTTAAATTGTTTGGATAAATAAACAACCACAATATTCTCTTTAGCCTTCTTAATATGATCTCATTAATCATACCCAAACATCTGTGTGAGCCATTAATGTTGCTCCACTGAAGACAATTGTTGTTCAAGGAAGTACTTTAGACTATGATAGTTAGTCTTGATTTAAAAATGGTTTCCTATGAGATATGGTTTCCAAGTCTTCATTACAAGAAGGGTGGCCATCATTTCCTTCTCATATGTGGATTTTCGCATGTTGCAGTCACAAAATTACTTTTTGGTTAATGCCAAGGGGTGTCATTGCATCAATACTGTTGAAGAAAGTGTAACTAGGTTCAGTCTTCATAAATGTAATTTTGAACTTTGTACTTGTAAAAAAAATAATTATTATTTTTGTCATTATCAAGAATGGGTTTTTTGCCCATTTAATAGTTCGAGCACATGTTTAAGTGCTTCTAGGAAAGTCAAAGAGTCAATGTAATTGCTAAAGACCCATGTGGGCATGTTACACTATGTAAATTAATGTATTAGAGTCAAATAAATATGTCAAAAGAGATCCTCCAAAGCAAAGACAAGTCTCCTCTTCAGGTCAGCTCAAAGAAATGAATTTTTGGTGCACATAAAGTCAAGTCGACCTCACTAGCTCAAGTCGGCCCAATAGGAGGGACATACTCCTATATAGGGCCATTCGACCTCACAACTAGACCATCAATCATCTCTGAAATCAACGAAGGAGACAGGGCGAAAAAGAAGTGCGAAAAAAGGGGCATAAAGGTGATTCTAGGGCAATGAAGAAGAAGGAAGAGAAACCGAGTTTGGGAGGGTTGTTTTGGGGCTAATATCTGCCACATGTGCAAAGGAAGGGGGGTCATTTTGCTGTCATAACAGAACCCTAAGTGCAACAACATAAGAAGAAGTGTTTTGGGTGAAAAAGAGGCTCCAAATAGGCCTCCATCTCAAGCGAAGTAAGTCTCACCTAAAAAATTGAAAGAAGCAAGAACAAAGGCCAAGTACAAGTCTATCAGCCAGATGTGCAAAGAAATCAGACTTGTAGTAGGGTAAAGAGGATCACCCCCTCAACTTGGAAATATCTCTGAAGGAAGGTTTCATTCTCTAACTCAAGTATCAAGGAAACAAAAGATTGCCAAGTGAAGTAGAAAAGGAAAGGAAGACACCAAAGAAGAGGTCTCTAAGGAGACCTAGGGTTTTTTTCATTGCCGGAAAACGAGTGAAGGAAAGTGCCACTAGTTGTTGAAAGAAGTGCAGGAGGAATTAATCTAAGATCAAAGGGAAGGCTTGACTTGTGCTTGGAGGATCTACTTGTTAAGGGTCTAGGGTTTGGCATTTGTCAATTGAAGCTTTAATAAGAGAACTTTGCAGAAGGGTTTTCCTCTCTAAGAGAGAGAGGTTTTTCCCTGGTTGAGAGCTAACATCTTGTGTTCTTGTCTCTTTTGTTTTGGTAACTGTTTGATGAAGTAAGAGAACACACTCTAATAATAAGAGAAGATTGTACTAATAAGAAAAGTAAAAAGTACCTCACAAATAGTTATCATCGTTAGAAGAATCTCTTCATAACTAGATGCCCTAGATTCTTCAACATGATTTCAGAGCTAAGGTGACACATCAAGGAAAGGCATCTCAAGGACACATAGAAGATTGAAGCATTAGGATCAAGACGCAAGAGCACACAAAGGTTGAAGCATTAGATCTACAAGCAAGGGTTCCATATCCATCAAAGGCAAGGAGAATTACCATCTCCTCTCCTAGATATATCAAGGACTACTAGCCTAGGAACAAAGAAAGAAGAAAGCCTTCTAGCTAAAGGCATCTACAAGAAGGTACATCCAAGAAGAGTCTCCATCAAAGATCCATCATCTTCAAAGGAAGGCACCCTGATCAAGGCCCATCAATGAAGATCTCCAGATCTACGTATTAAGAAGTTTTCATCATCAAGCAAGTCTCTCACAAGGCAATTTGAAGAAAACATCTCGAAGAACTCCAAGATCTAAGAAGTTAGATCATCAAGGAAGTAACACGATCTCTTCACAACAACTTTCTTAAATAAGTATTTTTATGTCCTCTTTTGAACATATCAAAATGTAATTTTGCAAGGAAAGCAACAAATTGGTCGGGATTGCTAATTTCCTTGCATGGAAAAAGAGGACTAATCTACTTCTCAAAGAAAATGAACTTATGGACCACATCAAAGGGAGTGTCGCTATTCCTGCTAAGGAACAAACTCAAGCCTTAGCAAAGTATAATAAGTTAAGGATGAAACAAGGGCTCAAAGGATTTTGATAGAATCCATCAAGAACCCTCTCATTCCTTACGTTTCCAAACTTGAAACATCTAAAGAAATCTATGATAATCCGGTGGAGATATTTTCAGTTAGTACAGCTGGAGAAGTAATATCATTGTGTAATGAACTATATAAAATGAAGATCTCCAAGGAAGAAGGAATAACTCCCTACTTCATGAAGGTCTCTGAGATGAGAGACTGGTTGCAAGAACTAGGATAAGTTATGTCAGACAGAGATATGACAACTGTGGTGCTCAATGCATTACCCGAGGAAGGGGGCAACTTCACATCAAGTATACATGCCAAGAAGGAAGCTACCTTCTTGAATGAACTTTGGTTTCTATGCAAAATTGAGGAGACTAGACTCAAAGCCAAAGATGATGTAGGATCAACGAAGTAGGCATTTGTTGCTATGGCCAAGAGGAAAGGGAAATTTGGCAAGTTTGGTCCACAAAGAAAGGGTAAAAGAGATATGTCCAAAGTACAATGCTTTGGCTGCCAAGAATATGGACACTATAAGAGGGATTGTGCTAAGTTCAAGAAGGACAACAATAAGAGAAAACAAGAAGAAGCCCACATTACCCAAGAAGTGAAAGAAGAAGATAAGAAGCAGAAGAAGGAGGACCCTCCGGATCTCTACTATGATTGAGATCAACTTCTTCACACAAGTCTTCTTTAAAGTTTTGGGTATCATCGGAACATGTCACAGTAGGATAAAATGCATGATTTATGAGAATGGCATCTTTAGGAATATAGGAGCATTGTGTATAGATAACTCAGATAAAGATATTCATGTAAGAAGGATGAAGCCATTAGATAAACTCATCAATGCATAAAGGAATGATCTTATCAAGAAGAATCATCTTAGAAGGCCACTATCACCAGCAGAAAGGAGCATTTGCAAGATGAGGACCATAAGAATCCTCTGATGAAATCTTTAATAGAGGGTTCATGACTTTAAGGAAAAGCAGATGTCTCGATAAGAATTCCACTTATGGGGATTCAAGAAAGGATGATATGTAGGCAAGGAAAGATGTAGCAAAGCAAAGGAGATTGAGGTAATCTCAATTTAGGAAGTTGTCAAAGGACGTTGAGATGATCTAGGAAAGAACTAAGATGAGTTATGTATGCATCTATGTTTTTCAAGTCATGTCATCATTTGTATCATTAAGCATGGGGAATTTCTCTGGTAGCATGGTCAAGGATAGGGTAGATCTCTTTCATTGAAGAAAATGCACGAAGGCATGGTTCACTCACTAATAAAGGTCAACATGAGAAATGTCCTCATATGGAGTATGCAATGGTTGACAAAGAAAATCTATAAAGGAGTATATGAGATAAAGAGATCAGGGATAAAAAGGACACCATGGACACTAGGAATCAACATTCGACAGATTTGTTGAAGGCATCTCCCAGAAAAAGGCACGAGAATTCTAACAAAGGAAGAAAACGATCAAAGGACCCTTCGACACCTGGAAATACCTTGGAGATGTGAAAATGCATGATGCGGATGATTCAAGCCAACAAGATGTCGTGATGGAAAGCCATCTCGTAAGATACTTTTTGATTTAATGCTATGCTTTGATTTCTTGAATAATATCTGGATAGGTTCATGCAGGGCTATTGGAACAAGGGTTGTAAGTGCAAGTACAACTAGCATTCATGTGGTGGATGGAAATTCTTGAAAGAAACATGATGAGGAAGAAGTAGCCATATGATCAAGGTTCTAGATATGTATCAAGAAGGCCACTTTCCATGGAGAATGGAATGACATGACGAACTAAGAAGGAAAGTGATTGATGGCTGATGCCCTACAAAGAAGAATCTCAACTGAATTTCATGACATCGAGGAAAGAAAGTGATCAAGCAGCTGAAGGATCCACAAAGAAGAAGTTTTTGATGAAAAGGAGAGTCCCTAGTCGAGAGGGATCTTTGACAAGTCCCTAATTAAAAGGGATCTTAGGCAAGTTCCTGGTTAGAGGGAGCTTGGGTACACTCCTCGATAAGAATGGGAATCTTTTCCCTAGTGGAGAGGGAGAGATAGACACAACATTCTTGTCTTCACTTGGGAAGAAAGAATGGAGGATTGGGTAATCATCTGGCATCTGATGCTCTTTGAGGATGTGTAGGGCATCCAAGATAAGAGTAGGCAAGAGGACTGATATTCTTTGAGGGTTGGGAACCCAAGGCAAGAATAATCCTAGAAGGTCGTACTCAGTGAACACCCAGGTGGGTATGTACCTTGAGAGATAATGATGAATGTGTCTATAGTTGTTGGTCTCGCCAACATTGTGCTATGATCTAATGAGAGATAGAGTTGTCAGTCAAGGCCTTGCTGTGGAAACAATGTTGGTTACTATGATGCTATAATAGATGTATTGCCAATCCGATTTCTCTTATGTGAATTCTTCAGATTGAAAATGTCCAAACACCTTGTAAAGTGATTTATGAATACTTCCCTAGTTAAGAGGGAGTGTTGAAGAAAAGTAACTAGGTTTGGTCTTCATAAATGTAATTTTGATCTTTGTACTTGTAAAAAAAATAATTATTATTTTTGTCATTATCAAGAATGGGTTTCTTACTGATTTGATAGGTCAAGCACATGTGTAAGTGCTTCTAGGAAAGTCAAAGAGTCAATGTAATTGTTAAAGACCCATGTGGGCATGTTACACTATATAAATCTATGTATTAGAGTTAAAGAAATATGTCAAAAGAGATCCTCCAAAGCAAATACAAGTATCCTCTTCAATTTGGCTCAAAGAAATGAATTTTTAGTGCACCTAAAGCCAAGTCAGCCTCACTAGCTCAAGTCGACCCAATAGGAGGGACAAACTCCTATATATAGGGCGATTCGACCTCATAAGTAGACCATCAATCATCTCTTAAATCAATGAAGAAGACAGGTCAAGAAAGAAGTGCGAGAAAGGGGCATAAATGTGATTCTAGGGCAGCAAAGAAGAAGGAAGAAAAACTGAGTTTGGGAGGGCTTTTTTGGGGCTAATCTCTGCCACACGTGCGAAGGAAGAAGGGTCATTCTGCTGTCATAACAGAACCCTCAGTGCAACAACATAAGAAGAGGTGTTTTGGGTGAAAAAGAAGCTCCAAATAGGCCTCCATCTCAAGCAATGTAAGTTTCATCTAAAGCAAAGGGAAGAAGCAAGAACAAAGGCCAAATGCAAGTCTATATCAACCACATGTGCGAAGAGATCAGACCTGCAATAAGGTAAAGAGGATCAACGTCTCAACTCGGAAATATCTCTCATGGAAGGTCTCATTCTCTAGCCTAAGTATCAAGGAAACAGAAGATTTCCAAGCGAAGTAGAGAAGGAAAGGAAGACACCAAAGAAGAGGTCTCTAAGGAGACCTAGGGTTTCTGCGTTTGCCGGAAAACGAGCGAAGGAAAGTGCCACTATTTTCTGGAAGAAGTTTAAGAAGAATTGATCTCGGATCAAAGGGAAGGCTTGATTTGTGCTTGGAGGATCTACTTGTTAAGGGTCTAGGTTTCAACATTTGTCAATTGAAGCTTCAATAAAAGAAATTTGCAGAAGGGTTTTCCTCTCTAGGAAAGAGGTTTTTCCCTGGCTGAGAGCCAACATCTTGTGTTCTTGTCTCTTTTGTTTTTGTAAATGTTTGATGAAGTAAGAGAACACTCTCTAATAATAACAAGAGAAGATTGTAGTAATAAGAAAAGTAAAAAGTACCTCACAAATAGTTATCATCATGAAAAGAATCTCTTCATAACTAGATGCCCTAGATTATTCAACAAATACTGCTCCTTAACCTATGCTTGAGTCATCACATTCCATGAAAAAAAGTTTTATTAAAGTCAAGCACTACTCATACACAATTAATGCACATGGCATCCTTTAAAGCATCAAATATTTGTGTTGCTTCCTCACTCCAAACAAAGGCGTTCTTTTCAAGGAGTGAATCTCGGGAAGTTGTGATTTTTGCATAATTTTTTACAAATTTCTTGCAATAGCATGTAAGTCCTAAATGTTAGTGTTAGTCATTTCTGCCTGTCACCAGTGATCAAATATGCTTTTACCAAGCTTGTTAGGGGTCTCAAGGTCAAATTTTATCATGTCACTAGGTTTTCAGAATAAAATTTGGTCATTGGTTAGTTTGTCTAGGTTTATCTCCATTCTCTCAAAAATCTCACATGCCGGTTGCTTACATCACTTAGATGAGTTTATCATCATAAAGAGAATGTCATCATCATGTCAGTGATCACCATCAGAAGTTTACTCAGTCTATTGTCTTCATTAGGTCATTAGGGTTTCATGGTCCATTTTCACTTCATGCATAACAATTTAGCGTAAGATGAGTTGTGATAAGCAACTCTTTTCAATAAATCATGAGTACTTCATGGCCACAGTCTCAAGGTTCCAAAAGAAAGAAGGTTCACTGTTCAAAAAGGTAAAAAGAAGTTCAGATTACAAATCTCCAAGGTAGTCAAGTTCAAAAAGAGTGAAAGTCGTGTTTTGAAAAAGGTATGTGGGGCCCATTTTCACTCAAAAGAGGACCATACTATGCCTATAGAAGTCCAAAAGTCCCAATCATATCTCATTTTCATCCTTACTTCCTTTGTTTATCAAGCTCTCTCCTCTTTAAGTGAAAAAACATGGGTTTTCTAGCTAAAATTGGTAAAAATTCCTAGGCGATGCACTTTGGTTGCTCATGACAGAGTAGCTCGAAACTCAAAGAAAATCATCCAAAATCCAAATTTAATCTTGCACTCCAATTTATTATTGCTTTAAGCTATTTGGCAAGTAAGTACAATCATCTCTCTCCATCTTTCCTTTTGGCAAATCAAATGAATGATGGTTAGTTTAATCATTTAGGGTTTGGATGAATTTCATGTTTTTAAACTTACTAATGGTGAGTTTAGTCAGTTGGAAACATTCAAAACCCTAGAGATTGATATCCCATACCTTTGTTTGCATACAAATTACCATTCCATTCACCAAACAAACATTTCCTTTCAGTGTACTCCATCTTCCTACAAACCCTAGCTCTTACCTATCAAATTGAGCAGTTTTAGACTATTTTTTTAATTTTCTTGCTTCTCTTCACTCATTCATTTCCCTCCATTTCTACTTCCTAAGATTTCTAAAACCCCTACCCATCTCTCAAACATTTCCCTATCACCATTTCCCTTCCCTAACTCCATTTCACCATTTCACTCATTCCTCATTGTTTTTTCCGTTTTCATATTATATAGGGTTTTCATAATGGAGAGGGATTCTTCACCATCAAAAAAGAGAAAACATCATAAAGGAGGGCGGATTCTGAGATATGAGCCTACAAACTGCAATGAAATCAACTCTTCACCATTCATTAAACAATGCTTTGAATATGTGAGTTGCCTAGGGTTTTGTCAAAGAGTGGGTGAAGTAGGTTTTCATGAGCAACTCACTGATTGGATTGTCACCAATCTGAAAGGGGAAAAATCCATCGTAGCAGGAATTGAATTTACATTCTCAGTAATTGCCTTCTCTCTTGCCAAAGGAATACCTAATCATGGGGAGTATTGGTTCAAAGGCATGAGCTTAGACCTTGAGCAATACAAACCTTTCTTAAAATCACCCTACAGAGAGGTTCATTCACCCATCATTCCATTCAGATACCTATTGGAAAAGTATGCGCCACTGATGAAGGTTGTAATGAAGTTTTTCACCTGTGAGGGGAGATTTTGCAGATTGTATGCATACCGCATTAGGCTGCTAATGCATTTCATAGCTCTGAAACCTCTCAACATGTGCAACTACTTGTGTAGAAGTCTTATCAAAATGTCTGAAAGGGTGCAAATGAAAAGTAAAGAACATTAACCAAGCCTTTTTCATCACAATTTGATAAAGGTTGTAGTCCTCCATCAGTTGCAAGAAAAGAACATGGCATGGGATACCTTCATAGGAACAACTTTGCAGTGGCATGAAACTACTTCTTCAAGTCATCATCAAGACACATCAACACAACATATGGAGGTAAGGTCATCAAGCAAATCAGAGGAAGTTCCCAAGGCACCTAGACCTGAGGTGACAAAAATATATCAGAGAGGAAAAAGGCTTGTGTTTACTTCTCAAGTGGAGAAAAGGACCAAGCCTTCTACATCAGCACAACAGGGATCACATTTACAGGATGAAGAGCTAATTGAGCATGATTTTGAACTAGTTGAATTGGAAGCAACATATGAACCTTCAAACTTGCAACAAGTTATCAAGGAGAGGGATTCCCAAATCAGAGAGCTCATGGAAAATTTGGCAAGGGCTAGATTTATCATTTCCTTCCTTGAGCAAGAAAACAGTCAACTCAAGGCAAAACAACTAATAATGGAGAAAGAGCAATCCAAGATGTTGCAGCAAGGAGACAAAGGTAATGCAGTGTTAGAGCATGATGAACAGGAAAAACAAGTTGGAAAGAAGAAGCTAAGAACAAAGGGTCTCAAAAGGGCATTGAAGAAAGAAAAAGAACAAAACCTACTGGATGAAGACTTGGACATTGAAGACAAAATTGCTTTGGAAATTAGTGAAGACAGAGAGTATTGGTTAGGTAAGGTCAATGACCATCTAGAGCAGTTTCTTGACAAGGCTAATAGAGACAACGAACTATTGAGGCACATGGCCCACTACTACCAAACCAGAAACATGATTTGCAACATCAAGCTCAAGCAAATGAAAAACAAGCTATAGGAAACCCTAAAAGACAAAAATGAGAGGGATAACTTGGAGATGCTTGCTGAAGCATCCATGAGAGCATAACATATCTCATTTTTCACTTCTGGACCAATTTTGGGAGTTTTCTAAGCATTTTTGGGTTTTGGTGAATTTTGGTGCAAAACTCAGAAATTGCACTAGTCACAGAAACACAACGCCTTGGCGTTGCGCCTTTTCCTTAGGACTCCAAATGAAAAGTGGCTTACATTTTTGGAAAGCTGGTGGCCTTGTCTCAAAACCCATTTCATCAGATTTCTCAAACAAGGCTCAAATTTTGAGAAAAAATGAGAAAAATGGGTCAAAAATCAACATTCTACCCTTCTTTTTGACAGGTGTTGCACTTTTGGAGACACCTTGGGAGAATCAATTTTCGAAGGCCTTCCCATGGGTCATTTTAAAAAACTCAAGATGTTCTGGAAACTAGATAGGCAAGGCTAGTTGACTGTTCTCTTAGATTTCAAATTTGACTTCAGAAAGGAAATTAAAAGTGGCCTCAAAGTTGGTGCTACGCCTTTGCAATTTTCTGAGTTTTCAATTAAAAATCCCACTGTGTAATTTCTTAGTTTTCTAGTTTGACTTGGTCAAAGGTAACTTAATGATGTAACTTCAGTAGTTTGAAGTCTAGATGATGTAATCATGAATAAATAGGTATGATAGGTTGCTTTTATGGTTAATTAGGCCTCATAAATGCAACAAAACTCAAATCAACGTCTAAAAGAAGAGTTTGTTTTTGACCTTCTCACTCTCACTTGTTGGTTGAGAGATTCTTGGAAACTGTTCCACCACTTAGCGATTCAACCCCCAAAGCTGGGGAAGCTGTTTGTTTGAATCTATATGTATCATTTCTCATTCAGAGAGTTGGGTTGGACTTCAGAGGAGAGAATTTGTATCTTATGCTTTCACTCAGTTAATCAAAGGAGTAGTTGCAACTATTTTTTAGGAATACATGTGCAGTGAGTTTGTGATGTTGTTTTCTTTCTATCTCAGTTTCTTATGAATGAATCCATCTTCCTTAACATGTTTTGCTTTCCTCACTGATTTTCCTTACAGTTATATAGGCAAAGTTCTTTATATTCAAAGCTCTGTTTATGTGGAAAATCATTTTTATGTATTTCTTTTTCTAGATGAATGAATTCATGGCATACATGCTCATTATGATCTTTTAAGTTTCTCAGACCCTACACTACATTGACCAAACTCTCACATCCATCACAGGACACTGTTATCTTGCTCCTCTTTATGCCTGCTATTGCAACCCTTTGAGACCTTGACCTAATTGCTTTTTCTCATCCTTGGTCCAGCAACCCAAAACCCTAAAATTTCAAAAACTCATCTAAAACTATTATATCTAGCCTAAAATCCATTTCTCTTCCAATCATTGACTGTGAAATCCTTAGAGAGATCCCTCTCTGGTTTAGCAGGGCTAGCTATTGAACTGCAAGTGGTTTGAGGTTGCCTCTTTTGATCTCCTCCTCAGCCTGGGACATTGTGGAGGATAACACTAACAATCCTCTCAAACTTTTCAATGTTTTGGGATGTGGCCAATCTTGCATAGTTGCTATTTTATTGTGATCAACTCGTACTCCTTTGGAACTTGCATTTGTGGGCAAAATATTCAACCTTAAGAGCCCTAAAAGCACTTTTGGAGCACTTAAAGATAATTGGTTGTCCTTTAAGAGTTGCAATGACTTGTCAACATACTCTGTGTGATTCTCATGCTTTAGGAAGGGTTTGATAATCTTGTTCACAAGGCTTTGGAAGGTGTATGGAGGATTACAAAGATGGAAAGGCATCACTACAAACTCATAATGACTTTTGTTTGTTTTGAAATTTGTTTTAGGGATTTTTGTCTCTTTTGCCTTGATTTGGTGATATCTTGAACATAGATCAAACTTGGTGATTTTTTGTTTTTTGTTTTTTTTTGAAGTTCATCTAGGGAATCATCGATAACAACACGTGTGGAGTGCCTTTATTAATCTAGTGATGAGATTGGGCTTGTACTAGAATGTATGACCTGTGTCGCCAATATTTCTTGAGTGATATTTTCTCATTCATTCTTTTGTGCAAAAGGGGGTCGATAAGGATGTACATTTGGTGGTTGAGTTTAAGGAATCAAGGGAATGCCATAATCATGCTCTCCTCGAGAGGGGGGGTAAACCCTTTGGTGTTGCAATGACCTAATGATGTTTGTCAAGGATTAGCTACAAATTTAGGTGTATTTTTTGTGTTGGATTATCCATAAACTGCATGGCTTTAATTTGGGCAATAATGCTTGAGTGGCTTTGTTTAAATAACTTCACCATATGATGAGACCTAATGGAAAATAGATGGGTTGAATTGATAGTCTCCCATTTGGAGTTTGACATTTTCACACTTGCCACCATTTTTAATCATACCTCCATTAGCGATCGTGATTTGAAAGTTGTGCACTGGGTGTACACAACAATAGGTTTCTTCTATTGCCATGTTGCGAATGAAATTGTTGAGTACTACCATTGTCAACCAGGACTACAACTTGTGGTTTATGTAGCCTGAGTTTTAGGGTTTGTGGAGTTTAAATGCCTGATAATGCTTGTAGGCAAATTAGGGGTTCTTCATGAGGAAATGGATGTTTAATATCTTCTTGAATGAGTGTTGGTGTCTTCAACTTGTAACTTGGGTGTCTCTTTCATAATTATGTCTTTGGTTAGGGCCAGAGTGGTCACTTCAATTTGGAACTTGTGCTCAGGTAGGGCTTGAGGGCTTGATTTGTGCTCAAATTTCCTTCTTGAGGCCATTAATGAAATATTCTTCATAGAAGAAATCTATTAAGTTCTATGTACAAATGGATAATTGCTCCAAGGTTTCCCTAAAGTTGGTGATCGAATTCGTTTGGTGTAACTTGGTAAGTTGCCCCAACTAATTTGTATCTCTCTCAAAACAGGCATGGAAAATTAAACTAAGTAGCTCCAAGCCATGTAGCCTGCAAATGATTTTATGCCATTCCCACCATTACCATTGTTTTGGATCTATATATAAGACCTTGAGTTTAATCATGGCATTAGTAATGCCTTGAATAGAATAGTAATGTTCCAGTTGAGTGACCCATTTGTTGATAGGTGGTTGTCATTGATGTTAAGCCAAGCAACACTTGGAGATGCCCCACTTTGATTAACCAATATGACATGGAAAATCATTGATTTTTACATCCATAGCACCCTAGATGGATTCTCCTCATCAAGCTTATTCCGGTGGTATGTGGCGCACCCCGAGAAGCCTAACAGTTTGAGATATATCCGTGTTTAAAGTTGAAGACCCCAATTTGTGGGTAAATACCCCAAGGGGTGGTGACATGACACCTTATCATTGGTTGTTTGCTATTAAACATCAAGCTTAAGAGTTTTTCATCATGATTTATGGCGCAATCACCCTGTGGAGGGCATCAAATTGTTTAGCACCCACAAGAGGTGTCTTTCATAAATTGAAAAGCCAAATCCATTCACCAAAAGGAAAACGATCTTCTTGCTTGGGGCTTAAGGCAATAAACTTAATGTTTTTAATTAGAAAATTGCCCTCAGAAGTATAAGTCAGGGGTCTTCTTGAAGCCCCTCTCAACCCAAGACAATTCTATAAAAGGAGACCTAATATCACTCTTCAATACATGCATTTTCGATGAAGTAATCTTGTGTACAACTCTGGAATTTTTTTCCCTTATGGAGGAATGCAGTGATCAGAAGAAGTGGGTTAGATTTTTTTTATGGTTTCTTTTGTTTTGGTGATTCATTAGGAGTCAGGACTAGTTTAGTCGGGACTCCTTGCAAGCCATAACTTCTATCCAACACAGTGAAGGAAATCCCTCTAGGGTGCTTTTCTCTAAAGAACACAACCTCTCTTTCATGTGGTCCTATATCCTTGTGGTTAGGGCATCAAAGTACAGATGAAGACCAAGGCAAGAATTGTATCTGCCCGCATTAAGACTTTTATTATAGGTTCGAATTGGCATGGTTTTGAAATTTGTTGGAGGTACTAAAAACTATTTGCTTTCAACCTTGGAGCTTCTTCCTCGACCTTATAGCCTTGTGATTAGCATATAAGTTTCTAGTTTGAAATCAGTGAAGGATTGAAGGAGGACTCGACCTAAACAAAAAATCATTACAAGGGCTTCTTTTACAAGTTCGATGCCATCTCCATAGCACTTGGAACTTTTTTTTTTAGTTTCATTGAAGCATCATTGCATTAGTTGAAGGCCAATATCTGATTGAAGTCACACAAAATCTCTCTCTCTCTCTCTCTCTCTCTCTCTCTTATATATATATAATATATTATATATATTATATATATAATTCATACAATCTTATCAAGCCAACAACAATTTTGAAGCAAGCCAGTATATACACATACATATGCTCAGGTGACTGAAGCCAACAATGCATGTATAGGAAACAACAACGATAAATTTGAACATGTTTGATTCTTAAAGAGAGTTTTGTGATTTGTTGTGAGGAATTCATTTTGAAACTTTAAGAACTAAGCCACAATGATGTTGACATCCTGTTACACAATTCAATACCAGTTATTGTTGGGATTATCATTTGCAGTTGTAGAGATTAGTTTAGGCTCATCACTCTAGACTTGATACAGTCAAGCAATCCCAGGAGCCTTAGGAGTATACAAGAAATCAAGTTTAGAAGTCCCTGCCTACCAATAGAAATAATGCTTGTTGTGTCATCCATTTTTTTTATGCAATACTTGAAGTTGTAGTTGAAGGACTGCTCCTCAAAAGGTAACAAGTACAATAAGAAGGCAAAAGCGTTGTTGCATCACTTTAGTAACAAAGCAAGAGCGCACATCTTCATGATTACAAATTGTGTATATCAAGGGCTCTTTAGGGCATTAAAATTGCAAATTCTTGTAGCTATTTTCTATAGCAGTAAGGACATAACAACTTTATCAACTAAGACATAATAGTTTCATCATTGAGGGCAGAGAAATTTCATCATTCTCTACAGTTGTAAGGGCAGGAAAGCACTCAAGGTTTCATCATCAACAACATCCTCACTTCGGAGACATTTTCATTGTACAGTGGTGGTATGTAAATTTAGAATCTTGTGAAAATTTTTTGAAGGCATATTATTGTACAAGGAATTACAGGAATCATTTGGTCTTAGGGTTTGTTGTTGGGACAAGGGTTTAGTTCTTAGGTTTTTTGGTCGACTGAAGTAAAGCCATTGTATATCATTGTAAGTGGAGCATTATCCTTGGTACGAGAGTCCACAATATTGTATTAATTTTTTGTCATTTTCAGGGTGATAGGGTGGTGCTAGGGACGTGGTTGAAGTCAATTTCAAGTTGGATCCTGAAAACACTTCAGGGTGGTAGGGTGGTGCTAGGGCAAGTTGCAGCTTACTAGGGTGTTGGAGCATCTTTTTAGTTGACTGCTGATAAAACCAGGACGTTGCGACATCCTTCTAGTGGGAGCTAGACAATGAATGTTTTTCTAGAGTTCTAGGGAGTTGGGGCTTTCTTTACAGTTGGCGCTGAAGATGAAAGAACTTATTAGAAAAGCACTTGCTATTTTTTGACCTTGAGGGGGTTTTCCACCTACAAATCTTTGTGTTCATTAACTATTGTTTATTTACGGTTTTAAATATTGTTGAAGATTAACTAATGATCTGAAAAGATTAATAAGTCATTAATTGCTAAGAAATATTGATTCTTACCCTTAGTATTTCCAACGCCATCTTGATGGGTTAGAACCATTAGACTTGTTCAAGTGCACCTTTGGGGAACAATGCCATATGTTATTATCCTTTGGTTTATTATCGTGCAAACTTGAGAATGGCTGTGGGTGGCTACATAGTCTCAAGGTAGAAGTTTCTTCTTTGCATGGCTCAATGTGATATGTAGTTTGATGTTGTTATGCTAGTATGCCTTGAGATAACCTACTTGCCAACTTCTCAATTAACGACTTGTCAATTTTCTCAATCAACATCTTGTTTTTTTGCTCATAATTCTACTAGAACTTCTTATCGAGATTTTTGCCCAACTTTTTAACCTAGTTTTCTAGGTTGTTCAACTTGTTTGAAAAAGAGTGGGTGTTCATGTTGTCAGGGGAGGTATGAGGTGGTTTATATGGATTATCCTTCATGGGTGAGATCACTAGAAAAAGTTATTGGGTCTTGAGGGCAAGGGAGTGTCACGTGTTATAACTCTCTAATATACGTGTGAGGTCCAATAGTAGTACTCAACCTAATATCCCAGAGCACTAATTAAGGAGGCTTAATCGTTCCCTTAGTCATACTAGAATATCTTGGTACTAGAGGCTAGTCACCCCAAATGTTGTTGTTAATGTTGTATAGTGACAAGATGATTGTTTACCTTATCTAATGTTGGTTTCATGTATACCTAGGAGACTTTCTTGATACTTAAAGGTACATTGAAGTGAGTTTATGTATATAGGTATTGTTTGAAGGTGTACTAATGATCCGAATTGGATCATATTTTTTTCATCCATCTTAGAGTGGAAAAAGTGGAGGAATCTATGCACAAGACCATTTTTATTGGTGGTCCCAATTTGGAAAATTTTGGGCCACAAACTTCAAGAACCATTTTGAGATCGTAAATGAACATGTTTTGTGGTCCTGACCTTACTATGGACCTAGATTCCATAATCTACGTATCGATACCTTTCCAATGGTGTAAGAATCACCTCAATTAGAACTCATATGAGAAAGTTATGCCTCCTGGAAATTGACCTATCAAAATTGACACCATACTTCGAGAGGATGCCATGTCGACTCTTGTTATTAGTAGAAAAAGGGGCTAGCCATGTGTTCGTGATGAAGACTACTCTAGAAGAGCCCATATTGTAACCCTAGTTAACAATTGAAGGAGTCAAACCTAACCACTAGTAGGTTATTGGGTTGTGTTATAACTGGGCCACTAAGAGAAAAAGGGGTTTTGTTCTTTTCGAGGGTATCTTGTTCCACAGACAAGTAGAGTAGCTGAGAGAGCACACGTAGAAGGTTTGTGCACTTTAGTAGCCCAAGGGCCCACATGCCTTACTTCTTTATACTCACAACCATTTTCTTTTTCTGAGAAAGAGAGCAAAGCGACCTCATCTTCCAACTAGGTTTTCTCCCAAAAGGGTTTCCCATGTTATATCTCATGTCAATTGTGGTTTGTGAGTTTATATTTCAATGTTCTCCATTTTCTGGATAATTATTATTTTCTTGCATATGCAATAAATAATAATTTACAGATTCAAAAATCTAAAGAGAAGTAATCTCTCAGTGTAGATTTCAGATTTTTAAGTATAATTTATCAGATTTGTTGTGACTAACTGTCTAATGGAATATCCACGAAAATTTATGGATCAACCAATAGGGGTTACAAAGGTTTCCAAAAATGTGATTACACTCGTATTTCTTGTGTGTATTCTTCCCTATTGTAGTTTTAATCATTAAACGACTGAAATCATTGTGTTACTTAAATATGCCAAAACATGTCTCCATTTTTTAATTTTTAATCTTTAATGAGTTTGTTAACCCCAAAAAACGCTCTTAAAATCACTAGAAAATAACTTGTGCAAGGTAGAGTTTATCATCAAAAATGTAAAATTGTCGCGACTTCTATGATCTTTCTTAGATTAGCTATTATGATACCAACCAATTAGGAAATGCCACTTCTTCTCTAGATCTATTGGCATTGGCTTGAACGAAATCTCTACTCTATCAAAAAATATCCAATATGTGAAATTCTAAAGAAAGGTTGATATCCAATATGTCAAGCCTTTTCGGGAAATAAAGATGGTTGCTTTTAAATCAATGACACCACCACTTCTCGAACTTGAGTTCGGATGATTTTTTTTTTGGTTGTGAGAGGAATTTAGTTCTTGGATCGGATTCTCCATATTATGTATAGAAAGTTGTAGAAATTGACCTAAATGTGGTCGTCCTCTTTTTTCCATCAAAAATCAACAAAGGAAAAAGGATTTCTCCCAATTTGTGCTAAAAAAATTCCCACTTCATGCTCAAGAAAGAGCTCTGAGACCACTTGTAGTGTAATTTATTGGCCCAAAAGTCACACTAAGAGGGAGGGGGGAATTAGTTTGAGGTCATTTTCATAATTTGAATAAGTTCATCCTCTTGGTGATTCAATCTATTGTATTCGTGTTCATAAATAATAATATATCATATTTTGATGTCATGTCTCTTATGTAATTCAAATTTTCCCTTTAGTTACTTAGTCAATTTTCTGAGCAATCTTCCTGTCCACTCTTGTTTTGAAGTGGCTAGTCTAGTATTTTTTCACACATATATTAAGCTTCTGTTCAAAATCATACAACCTATGTGTCCTAGGGAGTGCACACCTATTCTTTCCTTCATCAATGTCTCATTCAAGAAAATAACCATTAAAGTCAACCATCTATTGATTTCTTATATTTTGAGAGTGCAAATGGTAGTTGGGCCACTCGGAGGGAACAATCTCTAAGAATACAAGAGCTATCCAAGCCTCTTGCTAGTCTAAATGTTCAACTTGTACTTTTGGAAGGTGTTGGTGTAAATGAAAAGCTCCAAAGCAATGTGGTGCCATTATGTAAAGAGTCATACAATAGATCCTCATATGGTGCATGGCTTGCTTCTAGTGCATTTCCTATTTATATGAGAGTTTCTTTCATATTGTGACCACAATGTCATGATTGTTCCTTCTAAAATCCAAAGAAAAAACCTCAATCTATATATCATACACGTGGAAATTCCTTACCAGGTAATGGTTACATTAATACCTTTTTTGGACCTCATTATAAATGAGATGATTATATCATATAAATATTATGTGCCTGACTATCATTTTCTTAAATTCATTGGGAAACTTAAAGGAATATGTATGTGTGTATGGTTGTCCACACATACATGAGAACATTGCATGATTTATTAACAAGTTAAGAACTCCATGTAGAACTACAGAGGTTATGTTTGTTAAGACATATATTGACAAGGAAAGGTTCATGTTTAGGATTCTAAAATTATAGGTTTATGTCTTTGCAAATCAAAATTTGTTAACTGGAGATGAGTTGTTATTAGACTATAATTATCATAGGCCTTAATCTACTTAAAAATAAATATAAGAAATTCGTATTCCCTTAGAGGTCCCAATGGGATGCAAGAAAAAAGTAATAAAATGCTATTGTATGACTATTAAACTTTAAGAATTTGCATTTACAAAATATTGAAAGATTCAGTTCCTTCTAAAATGTTTATTTATTTAAATTATTAACTACAATTTTTTCATGGAGGTTTTCTCAAATTAGTTATTGCATATTATTTATTTTCATCCGTTAATTTGGGCTTTATTAATACAATGTTTGTTTGTTCATATATTGCCCTTTTTTATAATATAATTCCTAAGATGTATGTTTTGGATGATATACATGATGATGAACCAACAAATTATGATGAATGTGTCAGCACACCTCTTCCATTTCATGACATTTCGACTTCTTAGATAGAGATAAAGGGAACATGGACAAATTTTGTTCTAGGAAAATTATGATAAGTTTTTGAATGCATTCCTTATACAACATCCACTACTAATTGCCATACTATTATGTTTTCTATTAAGGATCCAAGTGGTAATGATAAAGATGAACAACATGCGATACACAATGTGATATTATGAAGGACACACCATTTTTACAACCATATCATTGTTTTTTTCAAATCAAGATGGATTTTAATGAATAACTTAAGGCAAGATCTCCTCATGGAATGACAACAATATTTTGGTTAAAAAAAGATTGAAGCTTGGATCGAATTAGTTAGGTATTATGCTAAGCATAAAGTCCTTTATTTAGCCCTTGAATATTGAGTTATTATAATTCTAGTGTTATATTAGTAGGCTAGTGAGAACCTTTCATTGTACCTTTTCATTATAATTGTACCTTTCCCCCCTATATGCATACCAAGGAAACCTAGTCTTAGAATCATCTCACATGGGATACACAATGTGATATTATGAAGGAAACACCATTTTTGCAATCATACCATTGTATTTTTCAAATGACGGATTTTAATGAATAACTCAAGGCAATATCTCCTCCATGGCATGACAACAATATATTGGTATTTTTTGAAGCTTGAATCAAATTAGTTAGGTATGATGCTAAGCGTAAAACCCTTTATTAAGCCCTTGAATATTGAGTTACTATACTTCTAGTGTTATATTAGTAGGGCAGTGAGAACCTTTCATTGTACCTATTCATTATAATTGTAGCTTTTGTCCCCTATATGCATACCAAGGAAACCTAGTCTTAGAATCATCTCATCTTGGCTTGTGTACTGAATTCAATATAAAAGAGCCCCCCACCCTCAAATTTGATTGTGTTTATTGATTTTTTATCCTTTTTAAGGCATGTGGTTAATAAAGTTCAATATCACAACTATGATCTTAGGGTTTATTCCTTCAATCGAGTCATCTTGGATTTTTTGCTATAATTCTTTTTCTAGAACATTTCACAACGTGAAATTTTGGGGACATTGAGGAGAAATATCATGCTCAAATGGGTAGAAATTCAAGTTCCAGTTCACTATAATTCTAGATATATAGTCTATGGAACATAATGTTTGTGACTAACCCTGAAATCTATTTTAAAAGGGAGATCTCAGAATTTTCCACTATAGTTTTTCTTTGGTGAAAGTTTTAGAATCTAAATATTTTAGAATTTTGAGATCACAAAGATAATCACATTTTGAATTTCTTTTCATGTTTTGACTTATTATTTTTTACGAGAAATATCATGTGGAAGTTGGGGTTTTTGACTAGTCCTGAAATTAGTCTTAAATGAGTTATTTTGTCATTTTTGTTATAGTTTTTCTATAGTGGAGTTTCAAACTATAAAATTTTTGAGATTTTAATAAGCCATATCAAAGTATTACTAGAATAAATTTTAGATTCTTAAGGGTTCATGTTTCATAGATATTTCAAGAGTAAGGTTAGTTATCCAAGCAGTGTCCAAATTAGGTTTTGAAAGGTATGTAAGTTGCAAATGCATAACTTTTGATTGGAAGATACATTCATGGGTGACTGAAAATATGTGATAAAGAGGAGTAGTATTGTTTTTTCGTATAGAAAATGGTTCTACAAGAAATATCACTGGTGATCCTCATAAAAAATCAAACATGACATCCAAAGAAAGTGAAGACTTAGAATACAAGCTAACCAAATTAAATATCCAAGTTGATAAAAAAGTGAATGGTAATGTGTTGAAATATGTGATTTATCATGTTCACAAGAATGGATCAAAAATATACAAGATCAAATGAAAATGATGATGGATGAAAATAAGGAAGAAATACAAAAATCCATGAAGTCCATAGAAGTCATTCTCATAGAGAGGTTTCCAAAAAGGGATATAGATATCCAAAAAAATCATGAAAATAAGGAGAATAATTGTGTTTGGACTCATTCACGTATGGAGAGTATTTTATCACAATTGGAGAGCACGAATATCGAATCATAAAATCATGATCATTTATCACTCCAAGATCCACATCGTCAAAGGTTCAACACGACACCAAGAAACTATTTTCTTCAGAAGATCAATATGAGGAAGTTTGATGGTAAAAATTGTATAACATCAATATTTCTAAATAGGGCAATACTTTGATGTACGCCATGTGGCATCCTTAAAAAAGGTAACTATCACATCCTTGTGTTTGGAACAAGATCAATTTGTATGGTATCAATAGCTTTTTGAAAGTAAAATAAATTTACTGTAGCTTGGTCCATTTTGATAGAGGAATTGATGGCACATTTTAGGGATATTAAGATCAATACATTCTTTAGTAAGCTAGTAAATTTTTGGTTAAAGGGTCCAATTATAGAGCACATTCAACAATTTCAAAAGTTATTCTTAGGGGAAATAACATTCTAGATGATAATTTGTTAGATCTTTTTATGGGAAATTTAAAGGAAATCATCCAATGTGAGGTGTTCCTCTTTAAAACTAAATCACTATAGCGTGCTTTCATTTTGGAAATAAAATTTCTAAGTAAAAATATGGCTATTAGAATAGTGGTCATTAACAACTATAGAGAACATCATGCTCCCTTCGTAACCTCACTCAATTGGAAATGTTGAGACATCAACAAATGGATGCAAGAAGAGCAAAGGGACTATGCTTCAATTGTGACAACAAGTATAAGTACTACCCCTAACTTCAACAATTACACATCAACAAAACTTCTCACATGCTTTGTATTTCCAACACTAGAATTTCAGGTAATGATTATATATAGAGGTACCATAAATTGTTTAGGGAAGTGCAAAGTGTTAAGATAAATATGGGGGAGTATATATTAAATAGTCCCATGATTACAATCCAAATGGGTGGTGCTAATGTTGTATTAGGGGCCTAAATAATTACAATCATTTCCAAGGGAAACCCTCTAAAGTGATAAGCTCTAACAACATTAATAAATTACTCAAAAAGGGACACCATGGTATAATTGCAAAATTGTGTTCATTATATGTTCAAACATATATATCCTTTATTCCAATGGATCTCCAGAAATTTATCAACAATCATTCTAAGATATTCAGATAATTTTAGTTCCATCAAAGATACTATTCTTATTGCTATCATTGATGAATCATTTGATGAATTACGTAGAGCATTTTTCCTTACTACATTGGATCTCCATTTGGGATGTCATCAAATCAAAATGAGGTAGGAAAACATTCCCTAAACATCCTTACAACACATGAAGGTGATTATGAGTTTTTGATTATGCCATTTGGACATCCTAATGAATCTTCAACATTTAAAAGCTTGATGAATTCTAGTTTCAAACCATTCCTTAGAAAATTCTTGTTAGTACCTTTTTTAAGATATTTTAATCTATAGAAAATCTTGGGAAGTGCATGTACAATATGTTAATAATGTCTAAAAACTATTGGAAGAGAAACAACTATATGCAAGGCCTTACACGTGTGCCTTTTGGGGTTAAAGAAGTGAAATACTTGGTTCATATTGTATCCCTTAAAGGTAGCTGAGTGGATGATGCTAACAAAATTAAAGCTATAACGGAATGACCAATCACAAAAACCTTGAAGAATTTTAGAGGATTCTTAGGATTGACTAGTTATTACCACAAGTTCATAAAGAATTATGGTCAAATAGAAACACCTCTAACACCATTATCAAAGAAGAAAACATTTTAATGGACTCGAAAGGAAATGAAAAATCCTTTGAAAAACTTAATGAGGCTATGTTTACAACTCCTATATTGACCACACTTAACTTCACAAAAACCTTTGTTGTGGAGTGTGATGACTAAGACCATGGCGTTGGTGTAGTTTTAAGGCAACAAGAAAGACCCCTTACCTTTCAAAACATCCAAATTAAAGGGAAGAACTTGTTCAGACCCATTTATGAAAAAGAAATATTGGTCATACTACATGCATTCAAAAAATGGTGTCCTTATCTAATAAGAAGACACTTCAAAGTGAAAACATATCATGATAGTTTCAAGTACTTCTTCGATCAATGAATAGAAGAGAAACACAATGTGCTATAAAGATGTTTGGTTATGAATTTGAATCTACAAAAAGGGAAAACATAATATTAGGTGGTAGATGCACTCCCAAGTAAAGGAGAATAAACTAAAGCACAATGTGACTGGGTGGAAGAATCAAAGATAGAATGGAAGTAATGTTAGAAATTATGCAAGATCATTCAACAACTGTAAGAGGACTCAAGTGCATTAGATATATTTGTGTTGAATAAGAATTCCCAACTCAAACAAAAGGTCCTTTTGAAATTGCACACTTCTCCTATAGGTGGACATTCAAGGTTCTTGAAAACTTACCATGAGATCAAGATGGATTTTTTCTATGAAGGTATTAAAAATTGATGTTCAAAAGATTGTGGTTGAATATATAGCCTACCAAAAAAATAAGGGAGGGGAAATCAAGACCCTAGGTCTCCTACAACCATTAACTATGTTAAGTTAATGCAAGGAAGACGTTTCAATGGATTTTATTACAGGTTTTCCAAATCTAAAGCAAAGAATGTCATTGTGGTAGTAATATATTAACCGACAAAGTGTGCCCATTTTTCTCTTTTTCTCATCCTTTTAAAGAAAGTACAGTGACAACAACATTCATGGAAACAATAAAAAAGCTACATAGAATTTTGAAGATTATTGAAAGTGATAGAGATCCAATTTTCACTGCAAATTTTTAGACTGACTTATTTTCTTATTTGGGCACTCAATTGGCTCATGGATCATCTTACCATACTTAACCTAATGGGGAAACTAAGATTGTGAATAGATGTCTAGAATGATAATAATCTTTATTATTTTTCATCTGATAAGCATACACAATTGGTCAAGTGTTTTCCTTGGAAGAATGGTTGTACAACACATCCTTCCATATTTCATTATAAATGTCCTAATTTAAGGAACTTTATGGATGTCATCTTCCATCTATCACATTACCCTTGAAATGGATTGCAAAGGTTCAAGAAACCACATAAGGCATCCATAAGAGGTTATTGAACCACTGAAGAACAACTTGGTTATAGCACAAAATATGATTAGATGAAAAATAGATTAACGTTACAGTGAAAGGGTCTTTGAAGTGAGGGATTGGATATTTTTGAGGCTATAACCATATAAACACATGCTCCTAAATCAACAAAATAAGGACAATAAATTAGCATGCAAGTATTATGGCCCCTCGAGGTGTTAAAGAGGATTAAATGTGCATTAAAAATTGGAGTTGCCTCCATCTTTGCATGTACATGTATTCTTCCATGTTTTTTGCTTAAATAAGGTAATTAGTGACAAGATCCTAGTTCAAACTATTTTACCAGAGATTAATGAAGGGATGATCATACTAGAACCATCATCAATTCTTGAAATAAGGATTAAGAAACTGTGAAATCAAGTGATTAGTGAATACCTCAGCAAATGGAAGAACCTACTCGTGGAAGAGGTGACATGGGAAGATAAGTCATTCATATAGAAACACCCAAAGGTAGTCAAGTGTTGGGGACAACATTTGTTTGAAGGCATGGGGCATGTTAAGCATAAGACACCTATTAATCCCTAGGTATTGAGTTATTACATTTCTAGTATTAATAGGTTGGCTTAAAACCTTTCATTGTACCTTTTCATTATAATTGTTCCATTTATCTCCTATAAATATACCAAGAAGACGTAGTCTTAGGATCAACTCATGTTGTCTTATATATTGAATTCATTGTAAAAGGAAGTTTCCCCTTCAAATGGATTGTGTTCATTGAATTCTTATCATTTTAAGGTGGATGGCTTATAAAAGAGGACATGTTCAATATTATATGATACTAATAATGATCTATATGACTTCAGAATTCCTCTAGATTACATGCCAAAAGGCATGAATAAGACCTTGAAATTTTATGATTTCTCATACTTGAAAGAACTTAATGTTGGATGGTGTTGCCATTGATGTCAACCCATGGGGTTGTCTGGGCTTAACATTGACCAAAAACACCAGTCATTGATGTCAAATGGTTAATGAACACTTCTAAGTAATTGTCAGATTACATCAAGATGGCAACTATATTGTTGGATGGTTAAAAACTCAAGTCCTAGGGTTTGTGTTCCCTGGATTGAGAATGTGCCCCGACTTTGTTGAGGGTTTTTGGTAGGCCTCATGGTTTGAGAGATATTCACAATTGAAGTTAGTGGCCCCAGTTTCTAAGCTAAAATCCCAGGGGTAAGGACATGACACCTCCTCCTATGGTTGTCAACATATGGCATTTTTTATCACTGTAATATCACCTCGTATAAGTTACATAACTTCAAAAACCAAAGACAATAAATCAATCATTGACTTAATACACTCATGTGTCACCTACAAAACACACCAAAGAGGGTTAGTGTACAATTACTTAGAATTTAATAAACAAGTTATTAACAATTACTGAATTAAATTAAACATTTACTTAAGGTTTGAAAATAACAATTATATTAAGAAATGGCATCAAACTACCTTCACTCACAAGGAGTGTCCCTTTCTTGATTTGCAAGTCTAATCTAATTCTTTTAATGGTTGCAGCTCTCTTGATTAAGTTACAAGGCTTACAAAATTATTTTGTTAATAACTAAAGCCCTCTAATGTCTCTCTTAAAACCCTCTAATGTTTTGTGCCTAAGTATCCTCCAACGAATACATTAGAAGCCCCACTAAAACACTATAAAAATTATAGACCTTAATCATCATAGATCACATAACATCTCAACATTCTTATCTCTGAAATTTTCGTGCATCTAAACGGAAGAAATTTTTGGTTACCTGTAATAGGACAATGAAGGATCAAGATCAAGGGCAGTGAAGATCTTTGAGGTAATAACAGCTAGGGTTTTGGTTCTTTTATGTTTTACCATTGGATTTTCTTGGAGATGCGTTGGACATACTTGTCTTGTAGGTTGAAGGTGCATTGTTCTTGTCTACTAAGGCATCAATCTAGTATGGAAAAATACTTCAAGAAGACCTTTTGTTCTCTACAGTTCTGATATTCAAATCAAGGCAAATAGAGCAAACTTTTATGACTCAGTTAGGCTTGATAACACCAATGTTAGTTTTTACGGCTCTCATAGGAAACTTGTAAACCTTGTGAAAGCTTTGTATATGTACGTGTGCTATGGTATCCTTTCCAAGTTTGAAAAATATAGGGTATAGAGTTAGGTCTCTTTTTGCGGCTCTTTTAAAAGAACAATTTCAGCCCCATTAGGACACAGACCCAAGCTCATTGAGACCTATTTCAGGGATAAGCTTGTTGGTCAATTTAGGCACCTGTTAATGATTTATTTATTGTGCTCTGATCTGGAAATGTCTCGAGTCTTTTCATCCTTATTAAGAGACATTTAATCAACACCAACCTAAGAGAAGGTGTAGACATGTGACCTCATCTAGGTCACAAACATAAAAACCAATGTATAGAACTCTTGAAGTCTCAGTCTTAAGTCATATAGCGAATATTTGAGGATCCATCACTATTACTAGGGCAACGAAGTTAAAATTGTCATTTGAATTGTGATTCTAGAACTGGGTATTGACAAGACCTTGGCACTTAAGTTGTTGTTTGATTACTACTTGTTATAGTTGTAAGGTCAAGTAATTAAGCTAACAATTGGCATTAACAAAATTGAAATAACCCAAGTCAAAGGTGTGAACATAAGTCTGTAATAGAGTCTCTAAATTGGTGTTATGAAATGAGTTTGTTTTCATACAAAGATTATATGTGGTTCTCGTCATTACATTTGACAACAAAACTCATGTACGAGTTGACTTGACACAGTGATATCCATTATAGTGAAAAACCACAATGATCTACTACATAGTGCACATTAGTCTTGATAGTGACACAGTGACACAACACTTACCCTATCTAACCTTGTAAAAAAATGATATTAGTTCCTGACAAGTGGTTCGAAGATCTAGTAGTGTTGCTAGTACATTTAGGATGTTGAGACAAGACATTTCCGCTATAATAACTATGTTTATAATACAATAGCCTTGAGGACTTTAATATAGACATTTTTAGTAGACCTAATCTATAGAGTTGATTGGCTATATTTTGACAATATCTCTCTTGGTGACAATTACATGTGATGTGACAATGACATAATGTGAATAACTTGACATATTAACATACAACATATAAACTTGACCTATAAACAATGTATCGATGACATGATTGACTGTGTAATCTATGAGATTTATGTTAGGATATTCCGACACATAGGAAATAGTTAAGTATAACTTGGTCTAGCGTAGAGTTAGGTAAAGTGTGTTTCTTTACTATGTACTTTTGTAACTTACAATCCGATGGTCACGATATGTAGTGATTTAATGGTTCATTCTCTCCTCAGTATTACCAACACTTGATTCGTGGCTTAACACCCGATTGGTCCATGATCTCTATTTAAAGAGCATGGAGAGTCATTTGTAGGGTAACCGTTCATGAGAGAAGCTTATGTAAATTTTTATTTTATTAATAAAATTCCTGAAGTGGTCGCGTTGGCTCAGGCCGTGGACTGTTTCCCTCTTTGAGGGTTTTAAACACGTCAAGAATATTGGTGTATTGATCTGTGATCTGTTTGTGAACGGTGTACTTTGGTGTTTTGTCTGAGGAACTTACCCTGTAAATTTGTACATGGTATCAGAGCTATTTGAGGGCCGCATCCATTGGTGATCTAAATCTTAAGCCGGTAGAACTGCATCTAATTGTTGTTTCCTAGATCTAATGTTTCTGTCTGCTTTCGAGCTGAGATGGCTGCTCTATTGTGTTAGGAGCATCTATTCCAGTGAGGAACCCCTTTCGTTTCATGCGAAAAGGTTTCCGGTAGCCCTAGCTACGTCATTTTTAAGATATGGAGGTATACAATGTTTATTTGCAATTTTTAGTTATTTTCTCTCTATTTATTTCGGTTTATTTATCTTTTTGTTTTTTATTACCAGATTTATACCTTTCATTTCTGCATATGCTCTTTGCTCGGCGACTCTCTGCAATCTGGGAAAATAAAAAACAAAAAGGAAGGATTTTTATCATTTGTATGCTCTTTTCTACCGCACCTTAGTGTAATCTCGGAAAATCAGAAACATTGAGGAAAATTTATAGTTTCTGGGTAAAGCTAACTTCAAACCACAAGGTTTGTTTTTTTTTTGTATGTCAGTGTTGGGTTTTGTGGTTTTTGTTTTGTAGGCAAAAAAAGAGCTTTCTCAAGTAAGCACACACCCCAAAGCTTCAGTGACGAAAAGAAAAAAAAAACCTTTCCTCTTTTTCAAAAACCTTTTAAACTAGCTCACTTGGTTCAAAGTTACTTTATGAGAATAGAGGTCTTGGGTTCAAATCTTTCTTTTTGTTGAGTTACTTTTTCAAAAAGCACATGTAGCTTATGTTTTAAAGTTACTTTATGTAAAAGTGTTTTCACCCATTATAAAAAGTGAGTCACTTGTAATTCCAAAGTCTCTTTATCTTTTATTTAAGTTACAATTTAGTGGGTAGCTCATAAAGTACCATTGTAAAAGTGACATTCACTTATTTATAAAAGTGAGTCACATATATATATTTTTTAAAGTGAGCTAATTAGATTTGTGTTTGGAAGGGGGAGGGGGTAGACGAGTTTTTTTAAATATAACATTATCATTTATTTCCACACATTCATGCACTTCGTCGACATATTCAACAACTTTTCTTCAAAAAGCCATAACTTCATTCAGAAGCCATTTTCAAAGCTGTTTTTTTTTTTTTTTTTTTTTTTTTTTTTTTTTTTTTTTTATAAGTCAGCCTAATTTTTCAAGATCTTTCCATTGGAACACTTAGTTTCAGCATTTACAGCTTCAGTTTATGTTAAAAATGGAAATTTCCATGCCAATTTATTCTTGACAACACCAACTACTTCCAATGGTGGTCCTACATTGTGGATTTACTTAAAAGTAAAGGTCTTTATAGAATAGCCTCAGGCCAAGAAACCAAACCCCAAGGTAAAGATAAGGCAACCAAATGGGAAACTAAGCAAGATCAAGCACGTGGGTTGATATGGATGTCCATTTATCCAGACCTTAGATTCCATATTACATAACTTGATACTCCTAATGAAGCAATGAAACAACTCACTAAAGTTCTTGAAATTAAAAATGAAATTAGAGCCCATCAACTCGAAAATGAGTTTCTTACCTTGGACCCCAATAATTTTTCTTACATTGAAGATTTTTTGTCCAAGTTCAAGACCCTTAGACTTCTCTTGGAAGGTGTTAAGATTAAGAAAGAAGATGGTAGCCTTATCTATTCCATTCTTACTAAGTTGGGACCAACATACTCTGTGTTTATTTCCACCTTCCATTCTACTAGAGAAGCCTTTATTTTTCAAGGACAGGACTACAAGTCCCCCTTTTCTGATGCCTTTTGTGATTCTTTAATAAGAGAACAAGAAAAGCTCTTATATCTTGGTCTTATTAATCTTGGAAACTCTTCTAAGAAAGCCTTAGCCGCCCAGTAGCAACCAAATTCAAAGAATCCTAAGAAGCAGTATCCTAAATAGAATGGTCTTAAACCAAACAAGGGTCCTAAGCAATTCTAGCTTCAAAATGAAAAATCATTTCAACAAAATGATAAGACAAATAAAAACAAAGGGAAGAAGACTGATAGATATTGCCACTTTTGTAATCGAGATGGCCAATTAGAATCCAAATGCTTTAAAAAGATGGAAGCCTTGGAAGTAGCAATGAAGAAGCATAACATCCATTTGGAGCACTATTCAACTTCAACTTTATCTTCAGGAATAACACTTTCTGCATGTGGTTGTCAAGCATTTTGGTCTGGTTATGCACTAAATGTATCTTCTTCTTCTCATTCTCATGAGTGGCTCATTGATTCTGGAGCTTCTTATCACATGGCAAAAAACAAAGCCATGTTTTCTTCTTTAAATGATTGTAACACCAAAAATATATATGTTGGTGATGATAGATCTCTTAGTGTTGTAGGGACTGAAACTATTCATTTAGACAATGGTTAATTTAATGATGTATTATGTTTTCCAAGCTTATCTTGCAACCTTCTATCTGTATATTAGATAACTCATTCAGGTGAAGGTAAAATTGTTGAATTTTTACCTCATGATGTTGTAATTAAGGACCTAAGAGATCCTAGACAGATTTTAGCTACTGACATTACTAATGATTCTACAAGGCTGTATAAGTTTAACAACTTTGGGTCATCAAATCTTCCCTTGGTAATTGTTGCTCATAATGATGAAGTGAACAAACTTTGGCATGAGCGATTTGGTCACTTAAACTATCGCTCCCTTCAGAATCTATGTAAAGAAAATATGGTGACATGTCTTCCAATGGTATCTTGCAGAGATGGTGTTTGTTCTAGATGTGTACTTGGAAAACATCATCATGATAGTTTTGAAAAATGTGCCTCTTGGCACGCCTCAACCCCTTTACAACTTATGCATAGTGATTTATGTGGTCCACTTCCAGTTGTTTCATTCTCTGGCTACAAGTGTTTCTTAACTTTCATTGATGATTTCTCCAGACGCACTTGGGTAGACTTCTTAAAACTCAAGAGTGAAGTATTTAACATGTTCTTGGCCTTTAACGCATTTGTTGAAAAACAATCCGAACATCAAATTCTTAAGCTAATATTTGATAATGGTGGAGAATAAGTTAACAACAAATTCATCAAATTTTTCACTGAGAATGGAATTCAAATGCAACATATTGTTCCATATACAACACAACAAAATGGTGTAGCTGAAAGGAAGAATCGCACCTTAAAGGAAATGGTTAATTGCATGCTTCAATCTAAAGGACTTAGTCTCAATTTCTAGGCAGAAGCAATTCACTGTGCAAATTACATAGTAAATCGCACTCCTACTAAGGTTTTAAAGAATATCACTCTAGAAGAAGCATGGAGCTCAATTAAACTAGATGTATGTCACGTTCGTGTTTTTAGAAGTGAAGCATGGACCCATATTCTAGATGAGAAACACAAAGCTTTAGAAAGTAAGAGTGAAAAATGTATTTTTGTTGGATATTCTGAAGATGTCAAAGGATATAGACTTATTCCACTTAAGTAAAAAAATGTTATCATTAGAAGAGATGTAAAGTTTGCTGAAAATATATCGGCCTACTAGCTTCGTTCGACGAATGTGCCACCTCTCTTTATCCCTTCTACTTCTGAAAATATTTCTTCTTCAGAGGATGACAACGAGGACAACAATCCTCCCCCACCTTCTCAGGATCCTCCTTCAGCTCCTCAACTTCCAAAATGGGTCCGTGCTACTCGGGATGTAGCAGGTGCTCTTGCCAGTGATCCTACAGATCAATGATGTACATGTTCTCAGTTTGATAGAGCTTCTTCTTTACTAGCTCAAGCTTTAGCGAATTATGTTCTTGATGCCTTTGTAGAAGCTTCAGGCCATCCGGATTGGGACGCAACTATGAATGGAGAATATCGTTCATTATTGGCAAATGATACATGGGATCTTGTTCCTCTTCCAAAGGATCGAAAACATGCTAGATGAAAATGGGTTTATAGAACCAAGTATGGACCAGATGGAAAAGTTGATAAACATAAAGCTTGTCTTGTTGCTAAGGGTTCTTCACAAGTTGAAGGCATTGACTATACTGAAACCTTCTCCCCTGTTGCCAAAATGAACTCTATCTGCCTTCTTGCATGGGGACTTGCATGAAGAAATCTATATGGAACAACCTATTGGATTTATACAAACAGACTCCAGTCTTGTATGTCGGCTTGAGAAATCCCTTTATGATCTCAAGCAAGCCCCTCGGGCTTGGTATGCCAAAATAGATAGCTTTCTTTTAGAAAGTGGCTTTTCTAGGTGTCATTCTGACAATACTGTGTACACCAAGAAAGTGGGCAAGTCTCTTATCATTCTTGTTCTTTATGTTGATGATCTTAGCCTTACTGGTAGTGATCCCAACCTTATAAACCATGTGAAGTCCAACCTTAAAAATAAGTTTGAAATGACAAACTTAGGACACTTGCATTATTTTCTTGGTCTTCAAGTCTTACTATCCAAGGAAGGTATTTCCCTTTCCCAATCCAAGTATGTCTGTGATCTTCTACGCCATTTTCACATGGAAGGCTGTAAGCCAACCCCTTCTCCCTTTTAGTTTGGAGCCAAACTTTTAGCCACTTGTACTTTCCCTGAAGTTGATGCTACCTTATACCTTCAACTAGTAGGAAAAATTTTGTATCTGACCCATATTTGTCTTGACCTTTCCTTTGTTGTTGGCCTTATTGTTCGGTTTATGAAAAACTCACATGAAAGTCATTGGAAAGCAGCTAAAAGAATACTTCGTTATGTTTGAGGAACAGTTCAGTTTGGGATTCATTACAGTGTAGAAGCATCTCTTCTATTGGTTGGTTTCACTGATTCTGATTGGGCTGGTGACCCTGATGATCGGAAGTCCACTGCAGGTTATGTGTTCACTCTTGGTTCAGGACCTATTACATGGGCTTGAAGAAGCAAAGTGCCATTTCTCTTTCTTTAACAGAAGCAAAGTATCGTGGTGCCGTAGAAGCTAGTAAGGAAGCCCCGTGGCTTCGTTAGATCATGTCAGAGTTTGGCATTCAGCAGTATCATCCAACTACACTTTGGTGTGATAATCAAAGTGCCATTCAACTATGCAAAGATCCAGTCCAACATCAGCGCAACAAACACATTGAACTGCACATGCACTTCATCAGAAAGCTCATTCATGACCATGTTCTTGAAGTGCAATATTGTTCAACAGATGATCAAGTTGCAGACATCTTTACAAAGGCTCTCACAGAGGCAAATTTTACTAAACTTCGATTTATGGTTGGAGTTCAGGAAGTTGTCACTAAGGGGGGATAGGCTCTAGTGCCTCCTTCCTTCTCCTATTGTGTCATATTTGTAAATCCTTCAATCCTATCCCAAGTTGTTCTTAAGGGGGGATGTTAGGATATTTCCGACACATAGGAAATAGTTAAGTATAACTTGGTCTAGTGTAGAGTTAGGTAAAGTGTGTTTATTTACTATGTACTTTTATAACTTACAATCCGACGGTCACGATATGTAGTGATCCAATGGTTCATTCTCTCTGCGGTATTATCGACACTTGATCCATGGCTTAACACTCGATTGGTCCGTGATCTCTATTTAAAGAGGATGGAGGGTCATTTGTAGGGTAACCGTTCATGATAGAAGCTTACGTAAATTTTTATTTTATTAATAAATTGCCTGAAGTGGCCGCGTTGGCTCAGGCCATGGATTGTTTCCCTCTTTGAGGGTTTTAACCACGTCAAGAATATTGGTGTATTGATCTGTGAACTGTTTGTGAGTGGTGTCCTTTGGTGTTTTGTTTGAGGAACTTACCCTGTAAATTCCTACAATTTAAAATGTGATTGTATATACATTGATATCAGTTAGTCACTGTTGTATAATGTTGAGACTTGACATTGATACTTGGTAGGAGTCTAAGTAATACAACCTTGACCTAACCTATAGATTCCAGTGATCTTATACTAACACATGAACTTGACATAGACTTATATACCTTTTAGTAACTTGACATACCTAGTGAATTGACTTGACACATAGACATGACTCTTGACAAGAGTTTGTTTGTTTGTTTGTATGTTTGTTTTTTTTTTTTTTTTTTGAATCAGACTACTTCTATTATTGATACAAAAATATTTTACAACGAGGCGACAACCTCATGAGGTCTAGCCTGGATATTGGCTGTCTTGCATGATGGATTTGAAAGATAGTCCATATAAACTGAAAACAGACCACCTGAGACTAAACCCGAACTGTCATAACAAAACACATACTGATTGAGGTTCCAAAACTGCTGAACATAAGTAAAACTATTGACTCGAACTGTTGACATAGATAGTAAACCACTAAACAAAGACAAAAAACCACTGAGCATTTTCTTTGACCAGACACTGTTATTCCAAAAGAGGACTACACCCTGATCAGGCATCATGAGCATATGAGGGCGATTCTTCCACAATTCGGAAACCATAACTGGAGAGGTCATCCTCATCAGAGGAAAGGCCCTTATCGTTTGGCGGACGCCCATCATCTGGAGGATTTGAATGCGCTATAGCAGGCTGAGCCAGGAGAGTAGAATTTTTAGGTACCTGACACTGCTACCATTGATTTTAAGATGTGCTTGGCAGATCTTTCTTCTTCTACTCTGAAATATCACTCGGAGTTGCTGCAGCCACGTCTGCGATGCCCTCACTGAGCTGAATCGTGACAATAGCGATGGAGTGGTTGCTTAGCCTGCAGGGGAATTGAAAATGGGCCGAGTGCTCATGAGAATGATGAGGATTCGAAATTGCAGCCCGTTTTCCCTGCCACGACCACGACCACGTCCACGAACAAGATGACTCTCAGTTGTAGTGTCCTCGGAGGAGGAAGAGTCATGGCGCAGGAGACAACCATGAACTCCTCCTCTGCGGAAACCCACTCTCTGTCTCAGGATGGTCATTATGCCCAGAGAATGAAGAGTAGTACAGACAACAGTACTGGGCTGAACAGGTTCAACGAGAAGGGGGAGATTTAACTGGATTATTAGAGAATTGGGAGAGATGGATGGTTTATAGGTGAGGAGAACGCTGAAGGGGCTGAGGCATTCCAGGAAAACCGTAACAAAAGATGCATCACGAGCCTGTATACCTTGGATAACTGAAACCTCCACCGGACAGAGCACTGCACCTGCGTGGAGGCCTAAAATGTGAGAGGAGGGAACAAATCTGAATTGGGTATGCGCCATCGATTTAATGCCGGAGAACCTGTGGGGAATGTCAAACCAGGATAACTCGACTTTGAATGAACTCGACAGAGAATTGAATGCCATCTGCAGGTGGAACCAGGTGGCACGAGGCGTACTCCACGCGTCGACTGCTCCCACCGCCTTCTTTCGGTCATCTAACCTGTACACCCGCATTCGGGAGGGATAGATCCTGTTGCACTAGAAGAGTGCATTCTTGTTTGAGTTGCTCATCATTAGATCTATTGAGAAGCCCAGAGAAGAATGGGAGCTGCTGATCAGACCCCTGGTTAGCCAGTCTATTAGCTACTTCATTAGCAGATCGCCGGACATGCTAGAAGGTAGCACTGTGGGGAGATGAGCCAATCTTCCATTTGCTCTAGTCTGCTTAGGAGACGCCAACTAGAGGCGATTTTTCCAGCATAGGTGCCTAATTGGATCCAAGAAACCGCTTCAATTAGGATCTATGAGTCCCCTTCTATCACTAGCGGAAAGAAATTTTCAGTTGCAGCTATGCAGATACCCTTCCATAATCCTTCCAGCTCAGCTGCATTGTTGGTATCTCTTCCTATCGACCCATGATAGATATGGAGAGCCGAGCCCTCAACGTTTCTGAAGATGCCTCCATATCCA
This sequence comes from Pinus taeda, assembly GCA_000404065.3. Lineage (NCBI taxonomy): Eukaryota > Viridiplantae > Streptophyta > Pinopsida > Pinales > Pinaceae > Pinus > Pinus taeda. The sequence goes on along the minus strand of APFE031730221.1, from coordinate 175,626 downwards.
GCCGACCCAGGATTATGGAGGGAGGGAGTGGAATGAGCAGAGAAGGTGAGATTCAGATTCCAATTTTCTAAAACTTGGCATTCTTGAGGAGTGGATGGCATGTCCGAGTTATGCCAGAGTTTCAGAGCCAGAGTTTCTTGAATGTTCTGTTTAAGAAGTAGCTAAAGGGAGTCCAGGGTTGAATGGAGATTTTTAAAGATCCTGTTGTTCCGCTCCTTCCATAGGATCCAATAGACAATGCGTGGGATGAGGATCCATAGGGAGTTGAGGGTCGGGCTCTGGAAGGGTTGTTGAGGCCAATTTCTGATAGTATTAGTAATGTTGCCTACTTGTCTTCCTGATCTTCTATTGCATAGGGCAATCCTCTCCCAAAGATCTACAGCTAGCGGATAGGTATCCAGAAGATGCACAATAGTTTCTGGAAGGAGGTTACAATTGGGGCATCTGGAAGGCCCAATGAAACCTCGCTTTTGAAGATTATCCCAGGTGAGGATTCGCTGTTTGGTCAATAGCCATAGGAATATGGAGACTTTTGGCCAAATGCTTGGATGCCAGATTCTGTCCCAAAGCTGATCTTTTGCTAGTTGTTCTGGATGATAGAGAATTTGGTATGCCTCCTTGGTGGCGAATGTTCCTTTTGTTGTGTATCCCTAGCGAATTTTGTCCCTTTGATTCGAGAGTTTGCTTTTCCTTAGTGCAAGCTCTTGATCAATCTCTTCATAGGTTTCCTCTTGCCAGTTGGCTTGCCATGTATCTGCTGATCTCCATTGTTGATAGCCTTGAAGGGAGTGCTGCTGCTAGAATTGATAAACCTGGTTTTGGTCATTGTGTTGCATGGTAGCTTGCCATTTGGGTTTGTGGAAGAGAGCTGCAAGTTTGGGGAGCTGCTGCCAGGAGTCCTCCCAAAATCTTGCTGTGGTACCGAAGTGTATTTCCCAAAAGTTGTGCACTTGAATGAAACCGCTGTGTTTTCTAGCAACATTCCAGATTAACGAACCCAGGTTGGTGATGCTTATACAAATTAGCTCCTCCAGGGGCCTTCCTGGAGTGTACTTGGCATGCCAGATGCGAGCCCAGGGAGAGTGCGGATTGGAGACCCATTTCCACCAGATTCTGGTGTCCATGGTGTTGTTGCTATGGAGGGGATCCCTTAGACCAATTCCGCCAGCTGACTTCGGTAAGCAAACCTCAGTCCATTTGACAAGCACCCATTTTCTATTGAGACCTGTGGAACCCCGTAAAAAATTCCTCTGAAGATTGCGAATTTTCTTCAGAACCCATTTGGGAGCTGCCAATGTGGAGAATAAGTACAAAGGCATAGCTTGAAGAACTGATTTGATAAGAATGAGCCTACTACCGATGTTGAGAGAGCGAAAGGTCCAAGAGGAAAGTTTGGATTCTATCTTGTCAAGGAGAGTTCTCCAGGAGGCATGCTTGTTGGCTGAGATTATTAGGGGAGCACCAAGGTATTTCGATGGAAGTGTGGCTAAAGGGAATCCCAAGATTCTAGAGATATTCTTTTAAGTAAGACTGGGAGTATTGAAGAAGAAGAGCTGAGATTTGGTACCATTGATGGAGGTGCCTGAGGCTTCAGAGAAAAGATTAAGCAAGTCAAGGAGAGCAGAAGCTTCCTGAACAGATGGATGGCCAAAGAGCATAGTGTCATCAACAAACTGTTCGTGCGAGAGGGGGGAAAGTCCATGGAGAGAAATTCCCTTTAGAGAGTGATTAGAAATAGCAGAGTGGAGGAGACAGCTGAGACCTTCTGCCATGAACACGAAGAGGAACGGAGAAAGAGGGTCACCTTGGCGAATGCCCCTTGAAGGTTGGAAAGGCAAGGAGGGGGAGCCATTCAGAAGGATGGAATAACTGGGGGAGGTAATTAGATTCATGAGCCAACACATCTAGGTAGCACTGAAGCCAAAAGCTAAACGCATTTGATTAATGTAGGCCCAACTAAGTTTATCGAATGCTTTGGAAAGATCTAACTTGAGAATCATACCTGGCTTTTTTGGAACCTTGAGCGAGTGAATTACTTCATGAGAAAGAATGATGCCGTTTAGAATTTGACGCCCTTCAACATACCCTGTCTGCTCAAGAGAGATGAGAAGAGGGAGGAGAGGTTTGAGCCTGTTTGCCAAAATTTTGGAGATAAGTTTGTAGATTATGTTACAGAGAGCGATGGGCTTGAATTTATCAGGAGTGCTGGAATCGTCCACCTTAGGCACAAGTGCTATGAAAGTGGAGTTGAGAGAGGGGAGGATCCAGTGCATCACTCTTGATTCTTCCACAAGTTCCCGTACCTCTGTTTTGATGTGCTCCCAAAAAGCATGGAAATTTTTTTCTATAAAGCCATTTGGTCCTGGTGCTTTGCCATCTTTTAATTGAGATAATGCCTCCTCCACTTCTTGCATTGATATTGGCAGGAGCAGCGTTTGGTTGTGGTCCTCCATGATGATCTTGGGTATGTGATGTGTGATGTCTTGTATTGCCTGTGTTCTGCTCCCTGGGGGTTCTTTCAAAATGTCTTGAAAGTGCTCTTTGAATGCTTGTTCTATTTCTTCATGCTTTTCTAGACATTCTCCGCACTTGTTATTGATAAAGGCAATGTGGTTATGCATTCTCCTTTGAACTGTGGTTCTGTGAAAGAATTTGGTGTTTTTCTCTCCATCCTTGAGCCATCTGACTCTTGAATTTTGGCGCCATAGCGTTTCTTCTTGCTTCCTTCGAGTTTCAATCTTGGTTAGGAGTGACTTCTCCTGTTGCACATAGTCTTCAGTTCTTCCCTCATAGATGATGCGCTGTTGCAGGGTATTCATTTGCTCCTCCAGCATCTTCTGATGATCAAAAATATTTCCAAACTAGGTACGATTCCAAGATTTGATCACTTGTTTGAGAAATTTGAGCTTTTGCTGGAACTGGTACATTTTGGCTCCTTCTGGTGGATTGTAAGATTTCCAGGCATCGATTACCACATCTTTGAAGTTAGGATGTGGAAACCAAAATGCTTCGAAGCAAAAGGGTCTATTGCTCCTGACACCCGGATGCAACCATTGTAACATTATGGGCCAGTGATTGGAGCCTGCTTGAGGCAAGATGGAGGTGTGAAAGTCTTCCCCATGTGAATGGCATTATTCGTCATGAGAAATCGGTCCAATATGGAAGAGATTTGCTGTGAACCCCTTCTTTTATTGGACCATGTGGAAGTGCCATTGGATGTCTGAAGATCCATCAATTGATTCCGGTGAATGAAGTCTTTGAGGCTATAGCTGTCTTCATCCAGCCTCTGACGTCCCCTTGACTTTTCCTCCAGAGAGGTATTGATATTAAAATCACCCCCACATATCCAGAAGGGAAAGCATCTATTTGCGTTGAGTTCCGAAAGAGTTTCAAGCAGATCCAATTTTTTCTGAAGATCTTGCGGAAAATACACGTTGGATAGATGACCATGGCTGTTGATTCCAATAAGGTGGAAGGTGGATTGTATGAAGAAATGGGAGGCATGAAAGTCCTGAAGGTAGAGTTCTTGACGATTCCATATGATTGCGAGCCCTCCAGAAGCACCAGAAGCGCCCACTAAGACTGACCTGCACCCTGGCCAGGCTTTATTTAGTATTTTTTCTAGAATTGTACTACTACGTTTTGTTTATTGAAGGAAAATTATAGATGGCCGATCCTATTGAATCATTTTTTTGATCATCTTGTGTTTGCAGGGCTATTGAGCCCTCGCACATTCCATGAGACGAGCTTCATGGGGAACAATGGGGAAGAGTTTTGTAGAACTTGGTCAGATTGGGGAATCTACCAGAGTCCACTAGCATTTCTTCGAGGATAATAGTCCGCTGCAAATCTATTTTTCGCCCACGTTTCTTTGTCTCCTTCAAGATTTTCCTGCCATCCCAAGGACTGCCTTCTTGAATGCCTAAATATTTGTTTTGTTGAGCTCTGGTTAACACTTCTTCTAATCTTTCTATCTCTCGAGTATGTATTTTACTGTATTCCTTTTGTTTGCATGCTGCTTCCAGCTTCAGTATGTCCAGACCTGCCAGGTCCACACTCTCTGGTTCCTCCTCCATATGGATGGGTGTACTCTGATCTTCCTCTTTTGAAGGTTGTTGCATACTTAATGCCAGAGCTATGTCTAACTCCATGTTGGATGATGGTGGAGCTGAGTCTTTGTTTGGAGAAGCATTGGATGTGGAGGTGAGGGTGATGGTGGCTTTGGAGGACTGAGGTATATCTGAAGATTTGGGCAAATGAGATGGCGATGAGGGAGAAGGATCTGAGAGGGGAAATGAGGGGTTGTCTTCTATGTTATCCGATGTATTCAGGATATCAAAACTGTTTCTGGTTATAGATTTCGTAATATTCTCAGGATCCATAGGGGTTTTCTTAGCATGCCTTCTTCTACTTGGGACTTTTGTGAAACCCTTAGCATCTTTGCTTGCTTCCATGACAGGAGTTTTGGACTGCAGATTCAGAGGATAGTCCCTAAAGAGATGGCCATGTTCATGGCACTTCCTACAATGAAAGGGAATATGCTCGTAGTCTATAGTTTGAACCCATTCATAGTCATCATGAAATAAGCTTACCGAGTCAGTCAGAGCTTTGGCTAGATGCATGTGGACGCAGATCTTGGCATATGAGGTGTACTTCCGGCTTTTTGTTTCCTCTGCGACTTTGATGAAGACCCCCAGGCTATTACCTATGTTCTTCAGGATTTCCTCCTTCCAGTATTCCAATGGGAGAGAGTACATTCTGATCCATATTGGAGCCCAGTTAAAGTCTTCTTTGTCTGGATTGAACCTCTCAACCCAATCACGCAGGTACAGGGCAGCAACATTGAAGAAGTACGGGCCACCCTCGAAGATGTGCATTTTGTCCTCCAGACAGTTGAAGGTAGCGGTGAAGAAGCCCTTTGGTCCAAGGTGCAAGGTAACTTGACGTTTTGGCTTCCATTTGGAGGCAATCCAACCTTGCAGGGCTTTTTCAGTAGGCCAGAAACCTAGAAACTTGCCTATGAGGGCGTGATCCCTCATGTATTGAATCTCATTGTTGATGAGATGACTGGGGAGATCTATTTTGATTCTTTCTACCATTTTAGGGATGCATGTTGCAGATGTTGCTTTGGGTCTTGCCATGGAGTTGTTCTGGTCAGAATCTTTGTCGTTAGCTGTCGATGGGTTGGTAACAAAGTCGCCTTCCGCATTGGTACTTGGATCAGTGTCCTGCTCTGCCAAAGGATCAAAACCGGCTCTGTCATTCTGCTCTGCACTGATGGACTTGTCAGGATTTGGATTGGGGGGGGCAGGGGGGAAGAGGGGGACGAGCCCCACCCCTCCAGAGTGCGGCTTCATGGTGGCGTCAGTGGGAGCGACAACGTCTGTGGATCGAGGGCAGCTTTAGGAGAGGCCAGGAAGCGCAGAACCTTAGTAGTGCCTATCCACCGCTTTCATCGAAGTCTTGAGCAGGAAGGGATAACAATCGACTCTTGACAAGTGTTAATAACCTTGTTGTACAACTTATTGGCATGGGATATGAATAGCGATATTTAATTTGGGATCAACAATAGAAGTGAAAAGACATGCTGATAGCCCTTCTTGGGCCACGTTTGAGAGCTTTGCAAGAAGGTCATAAGGATTACCTGAGGCACCTTCGTTTGAGCTATCATCACTCTTCACATGCAGCGAAACATGCAATTTGGGACAGTGATGTTGGTAGCCAGTTTTGTGAGCTCATGGACTCTCATATATTCATGTGAAATGCAGTGGTTCAATAGTTATGTGTAGTAGTCTATGCCTATGTGAGGAGTGACTTGTAGTGATGTGCAGTGGTCAGTGGTTGCAGGTTATACAATGATGAGCAGTGGTTAGCTTGTGCAATTGTTAGTTGATTTGGTAGTGTTGATCATCAGGGTTTGATGTGCAGTGATCAATTTAGAAACATTATGCAGTTATCAATATTGTACAGTGGTTAGTGGCTGTCAGGACTTGATAGGGTATATGCAGCAACAATATCTTCTTTATAACACCCTAGTATTGATTCGAAGCATAGGGGGATCTAGCCTGAAAATTGTGAAACATGGTCTTCTGGCTCGTCAAGGCAGGTGATTGGAGTCACCTTCAGGTTGTGGCCTGAGAACACTTCAGGGTGGCAGGGTAGTGCTAGGGCAAGTTGTGGCTTGCACAGGGCATTGTGGCGCCCATTCAGTTGTGGTTGATAAACTAATAGGGCAGCGAAGCATCCTTTCCGATATTAGTTGGTAAACAGAGTGTTGGGGCCCTCATCAGGTTGTGGCCTGATTTACAGGGCATTGAGGCATCCTTCTAATTACAGCAGGATATTAGGGTCTAGGAGCTTCCTACAGGTAGTGGTCTGTGAATTAGGGGGTTGACGCCTCCCTCAGTTGTAGCTGAAATCTTGATGTAATAAATTTTCTTTTAACTGGGAGAAGACGATTATTAAATAAGTGTTCGATGGTTTTTGACCCGGAGGGGGTTTTCCACCTAAAAATCTTTGTGTCGTCGGTTTTATCTTTCTGCATTATTGTATGGTGTTGTCTATTGTTGATTATTGTTTATGATCATCTGGAAATGAACAATAATAATAACTGAAGATTAACTAATGCTCTGAAAAAAGATTAAAAAGTGCTAATTGCTAAGAAATATTGATTCACCCCCCTCTTAGTATTTCCAACAACTTAAAGTGATACATTTTTTGGATCCAATGTGTATGTTCAATAACATGTCAAATTCTCTTTGGAAACATATTATTGCTCTTATTGGAAAAGATGCAAATGCATCTAGAAGTGATACAAAATCTACTATTGTGACCCTAATTATGATGCTAATTTATTTGTTTGACATAGTTGCAACATGAATTAATGCTAAAGTCAACATAGGGTAATGCAAATATGACATAAAATTTAGCAACAAATTTTCACATGTCAATTTTTTATGACATACAAGGACACAAATTTATCTAGTTGATGTATTTGTGACACAAAACAACATTTTGACACAAATATGGAACTAAACAACAAATTGACACTAATATGACACAAACATAATGAAAAAATCAACACATTGTGTTTTTTCAGCAAGGTGACATCATCTCCTAGAGGAGCATGCATAATGGCATGGACGTTTTTGAATGAACTAGCTACTCGTAGAGTTCCAATATTGAGCAGGACCAACATACATCCAATGGGGCTAATTTCATAAATTGAACCTTATCTCAAATTGATCCGTACAACATAAAACTAATAAACAAAATAAAACATGTTTATGTTTAGCATCATAGAATGATGCAAATCCAACTCTAATGAAGACACATGAAATTGATGCACTTTGAAAAAAATGCCTAATGAATCTTCAGAAGGTGCCTCATGGCACAATACTATGATGCTAGAGCACCTATACCATATTAGTGAGCTTTATGTCAATATTTGCAGCTTAACTTTACATTAGCCATAAGTATATCTTCTTGCCTATACACGTTGATTAGTCATAGCATTATTTGTAGTTATCTAGTTGTTACATAAAAAAATAGAGTGCCTAAAGCAAACCTACATTGGATGTGATACTATGGAATAACAATGGGGTTTTGATTATAATGTTATCATTCATGACCAATAGTAATGATTAAGGGATGAATTGGAAGCATATGCATGTTGTTTTAAGATGTGAACAATTGGAAAAGTAGAGGAATCATTAGCAAGGGTGTGTAAGGATGTCTTCATTAATCAAGAAATAAAGTTCAAACTTAAGGAATAAGGATACTCAAAGTTAGTCATATCTCAATAGTCAACAATTTAAATCAAGGAAAAAACAATGTTGTTAATTGTGAAATAAAGAAGTAATTAACTCCATTCCTTTTTGGTTTTAACTTGTATCTAATGAATTGATACTTAACCTAAAGACATCAAAATGAAAAAAATGTCGTGGATGTATTACTTTGGAAGAAAATAATTACAAGCTCTAAGATTGATGTGGAAGTTCTCTTTAATTCTTAATAATTATCATATTCATTTCTACATTTTATGTGATTTAGTTCGCTCCATTGTAGCACACTATGTGACAATATTAAATGAGATTAATACATCAATATATCAAAGTTAACGATCTTTATAATAAAAATAATTACATGTAAAACTGTTAAATTTTACAATGTTAGCAATCAACTATGTTTGATTGTAAAATATAGATGAAGAAGTCATAATCTCTCACAAATGCTTCCATTACGAATTTTATAAGGCAATGTTTATGGAAGAGGAAGGAACAATATTGAATTTTTCCCCTCCATCCCCAAGCTACCTAGTATTATCCCTCCCACCCTTTGAGGGGATGGGTTCGCATGTGGGAATGAAGTTATGCAACTTGTGAGTGGGAAGGGCAACGATGAGTCACATAACCATAGAATGTCCCACCTATTGGTTGTGTTATGGTTGGAGATTAGATACAAGTCTCATAAAAATTTGGATAAAGAGATTAAAATTGCTAATATATCACATATATCAATGTCTTGAATTAAATTTACAACTTAATATATTATTTCATAAAGCTCTTTAGTAAATGATTGGTTATGTCAAATCCAAATAATAGGGAAAGAAAGACATTAAAGCACAAGCAATGCTTTATTATTATATGAATTATAGTGAAAGAAGAATGTTATATGATGCATACTCATATACACATGCTATATATGACGACGAAAGTAAAAAAAAGCATAAAAAATAAATAAAACAAGTACACCCTAAAGAGAGGAGATTGATGCAAACATAGAGTGAATATAGCATACTCTAATAAAAAAAGAACCTAAAAATATTATCAACAATCACAAGAAATATCAACAAAATTTGAACAATAAAAATTATAAGCATAAACCTATTATGTATGAAAACTTTCATATGTATTTTATTATTATTATAATTCATTCAAAATTAAAACTTAATAATAAAAATACTAAAAAAATATAAAAAAACCTATCATACATTTATATGAAATTAAAACTTAATACAAAAATATCACTAACTCTACTTAACCAACCATTTAATATATTGAATTTATTAAATATAAATCTATTCCAAAGAAAAATACTCAAATATATTAACACATATACTTTGGTCGTAAACAAAATAAGTAAATATGAAACTCTGAAAATACAAATTCTTTAAAATTGATTTTTAAATATTTTTAAAGAAATACATAATGCTTCTTACTCTAAATGATTATCCCAAAAAACGAATAAATCCAATGGTGAAATAATCGATGATGTGCTTGCAAATACACATGTAATGATGTAAATAGATTCATGGAAAATGCTTAAAAGCAATTAGTGTGAACAATTTTGAAATTAGTTTTAAATGACTTTACAATGTTTTGAGATGATCATATTGTTGTGAACCTTTTTCCACTCTATTCATTTTAAGATACTTAATTTCTTTTTTCACTTTATTCATTTCAAGATACTTAAATTATAAAAGTTTAATATATATTTTGAACATACTAGATAAAAATCAAACTAAAACATCAACGTGCGAAAAGGTCTCAACATTACCAATCTAATCATGGTAATAAATCTTAATGTAATTAAATATTTAAGTTTTATTGTTATTTAATGTTTAAGAGAGAATTTCATCTCTGTTAGTTATCTTAATCTTAGCAAGCTTTGCTAAGAGCTTGTCTGCAAGGTGTGTGTAAATGAAGAAGTGAGATAAAAAAAAAACTAGATAATTATAAGTACTTTTGAATTCGCAAGAAGAAGGAAATAAGTATATTTTTTAATGCTAGATCCATAACTCTATTTGACAATGTCAGTTTTAGGAAAATCTTCTTTTGGATCATTGTTCCTGAAGCTCCTAGATCATCTGCATAGAAAAAAAGAAACCAATACGATCTTCTTGGAAAACAATATTAGTGCCAAGCATAATATATCAGTTACATCAAATACATTAGATCATGAAAAATAGATAATGGGGAAAATCTTCATTACTATTGCTCTTTGTTTGAACTAGAGTAATCGATGCGTCCTCCCAGCCTCTACCCTTGATCTGCTTCCTAACCTCTATGCTTACTAGTGTGGATGCACAATTTTATCGTGATCACAACTCTCGTAGCATTCTGGCATAAGTTCATATTTTCTCTTGTGACTAGTGAAGAGCTTTGTTTATATAGATTTCCATCATGATTGGCCTTTATTGCACCTAGATACTTTCTTGACCCATATCAAGCCAATGATTAAGATAGAGCAAATAAATCATTATTTTAATCAACAATGATTATTTTAACCAAAGTTGTTAATTTGGACTTAATCTAAGCTTATCTAATTGAATTGTTGCACTATTTCGAAGCTCTAGTGTAGAGAGGGTGTTGATGGCATTTTGTTTTAGTCCCCAACACTAGAAGGGAGTGTTGTTGGGCCTTTTGTTTCAATCTTGACCACTTGGCAGGAGTGTTGATCCCTCAAAACTCTTATTTTTTGATGTTACACCAATCAGAGATTGACCCTTTAACTTGGCACGGGATATGCTTGTCTTCTTGACTGTAAGGGGTGGATTTTTGAGCTATAATAGATTCCCCTTAATGTATGAGGTCATAAGAGAATCTGATGGGAAAAATAGATTACAATAAGTGAACCAGTAAGAGAGGCAAGAAGAGACCCCAAACAAGAGACCTATAAAATCTCAAAATTATAGTCAGATATAGAAAGAAGTTGTTGACGGTGCTGGACCGGCCAACATGTCAAGGGGATCTCCCCAGTAAGATGTCCCAATTAGACCTCAGGTTGTTTCGTGTAGGAGTCCCAGCAGTGGGTCATAAGGTAATGCCTTGATCGCGATGTCGCACAGAGGCAAGTAAGATAACTCTGTCAGTAGCAAGGGTGTGACTGCTGCAGTGAGTCAAGGAAGATGTATGAGAGGTTCTAACACAAAAGGGGGGAGATAAGGGTGAAGGTGAGTTCCAGGTTGAAAGGGATCAATCCAACTCGGCTAGGAACACACAACACAAAAGGACATACATAGCTTCTGGCGAAGCAGTCCATTCAGATGCAGTAGTCACAACATACAAGGTAAGATAACACGTACAACACTCACGGATCAGTCTGAACGAGTGTAATAGTTGTTACAACAAGGTTCATGTGAAAGGTCTGTCTAGTGTCCAGTAGAGCAGTCGACACGAATGGTGACAACAATAACATCATATACAACACATTTGCAACAAGATTCATATAATTGCATGTGAATCAGTTTATACACAAATACGTAAGTTAAACAACATACGTCAGTAAGGCAACAAGAGCAGTCCAATTACAATAACAACATATGCATGAAAATATGCTCGCTCTTATTATATAAAAGTGTAAGTTCCAATCATATAATGCATCCATGTAAACTTGCTAGCCCCATCAATGAAACATTACAGCCACATCCACCTGCTCCTCCAAGGAGATGTACTAGCTCAGTGCAGTGGAGAAGCGAAGATGCATTACAATATTGTCCAAGCTTCCTTCAAGATAGTCTTAATAGAAGCTTGGCTGACCAAAAGCTTATACAATGAGTTATGAGGGACTATTTATAGCAAAGGGTGGGGTGACCCTAGACATTCCCCTTTGTGACCATTCAACTACCCTCATGACTCCTCACATACTCTATGACTGTTACATCCAACTATTGACACTGACTTACACTTGACATGACTCAACATTACAATGCACATGTACTCATGTGAGACAACATGGCTAGAGCAAGCCTACCAAGACATCACTGACACTTGGTCTGTTGTGGTGAGACCAACATTTTAACATGCTTGTGATGGTGAAGCTGGTGAGTTGATGCCAAGCTTGGTCATCCGTGATGGTGTGTATGCACCTCATGGTGACATCTTGCTGAAGCGAACTCTTGCCTCCGTTGCAACTGGTGCATTGGTTTGGCCCCTTCATCCAACTCATTTGCTAACATGCATATGGTCTTCTTAGGTGTGGCTGAACCGACAACACACTGATGCATATTGTCCGTGCCGATCTTCAAGTGTGTGCTTGTGGTCATGCGCATCAACTTGTCGAAGTACATGTTCAGCTCCAGTTGGACTTACTTATTGTCTTCGCCTTGGTGAGTGTGTTGAATAGTTTGGATTGCATGTATGTGCATAATGACATGCATGCTGCTGAATCCCTTGCATACAATCACCAACACTAATCACCATGTTTTCTCTGTGTTAGCTGCTGGGATGGATCTTTAACTTGTACGGGTGCAGTTTCATCCGTGAGTGCACGATGCGCCCATTGTTGTTCATGATCCTGTTGTAACTCACTCGTTTATCTGTGCAGCTTCATGTTCTTCCTTGAGTTGCTGCTTCAACACATGAAACTCCTTCTTTCTTCCATTCTCTGTCTTCTCATGATCTTCGTGTTGTGTTGTCACCTCATAACCGTAGTCTCCAAAGTTTCTTTCGTCATCAATGGATCTACTTGAGCTTGCAACCTTGTGCTGCCTCCATGTTGTCAACAACCCTCCTTTTGCATTCATTGCATTTGGCATGCCGTCTTCAACCTTTGTTCATGATGCTGTTGCTGTCATATCTTGATGTCCTTGTCTACGAACAACTTGATGTCTCTGTGGGTAGGCAAGTCCATAGACACTTGATCAACTGCATCCCTAGTGTGCTCTGAATGGTGTCTTTATCTTTGCTTTCCTAGAAACCATTGTACCTGTACTTCTGAGAGGCAGATGAACACCTGCGATCCCTAGAGACATGGAAACACTCATGGCAAGCAATTTGTTAGTTGAAAACCAAAATGAACATGAGAACTGACTTGCAACATGCCTGGGTGAATGATCATGAAGGTTGCACAATTTCGGTTGGGAGGTTGGGAGACCCACTGCCAAGACTGCACAAGGCATAGTCTAGGCTGCTGGGAGACTAACTGATTGCTAGAACTGCATAATACATAGTCCAGTCTAGCTGCTGACTACTGGGATTGTGCAATGTGCAATTCCAGTTGGGAAGGACTGCTGGCCTATGGACAAATTTGCGTAATTTCTTGGGCCAAGCAGCCACTGTCCTCCAGAAATGCCCAAAAGAGTGTTGGAGGGTAGTGTTGGGTAGGAATGTGCAAATATGGAGAGGAAGGTGAGCCTTCCTTCCCCAAATTGCGCAATGCAGCCTTGGTGAAGGCAGAGTCTAGGCCAAGGTTGGCCTTACTCGTCGACGGGCAACTGAAAGCAACTAAGATAGTAAATGCATGACGACACTAAGTGATAGCAAAAGTGATTGATATTGCATGCAAAACATGAACGAAAGATTCAACAAACAAATCAACATGCATGTGGTGAGGCAGTTCGCTGGTTGGGCGAACATCCATGTAGAACAGTGTCATGCATGCGACAATAGTGAGATAGCAACGAAAACTGAAACAGAGCTAGGGAAAGATAGTATATATGTATACAACAACAAGCGTTCAAACAAACCAAGCAAACAATACTCACAGAAGAGAAAACACAAAAGGCAACAGAAATGCAGAACAAGGCATGGGAGGTGGGCTTACCCCAAAACAACTGAGTTGAATGTGCCGACTGCTCCTAAATGTGATCTGGGATGTTAGAGATACAAGGTTGATGTGAGGAATGAGCTCTACAATGTCCAGTTGATGAGTTTGATAACATCGAGATTGTGACACGCATGCACGAATATAGGGGAAGCGACACTTGGTGGGAGGTTTCCAAATTGCTCCTTGCATGTAACCTCCAACTACTAAACATAGATCCTTGAAACAAGGGATGCCTTTGCATGCTGCCTTGGGAGAAGCAGTCCATGCATGCAATTATGTTTTACTCAATCCAGGAGGGAACCAGTCAACTCAGTTGCACATGCAAGAGACTGTTAGACCGTTGGAGAAAAATGCGCATTTCTGGCTAGGAGCTGGGCTGGCTGCCCAAGAGATTTGCACAATTTCTGGGTAGAGCAGTTGACTACTACCCAGATTTATGAAAATTCTGGGTTGAGCAGCCTTGCTGGGGAAATTTGATCAAATCCTGCTGGAAGTGTTGACACAGAGAATTGCACAATCCTGGAGCCCAGCAGGCTGCCAGAGAGGATTGCACAATTTTTGGAGGGAAGGATGGTTTCCCTACAGAAATGCGCAATTTTCAAGGGGAAGTTGCTCAGCATGTAGCTGGACCAAGTTCGAGTGAATAGTCTGTGAGGGGAATGGATCAAGCTGTGACCGATAGGCTGCCTTTGTGTAAGAAAGACACTAAAGCTTGTGAACTTGATGAAGCAAGGCAAGTGGTTGTGAAGGTTGGAAGGGAGGCTCCAAAACGAGGCCAAGGAAAATTTTTTGGAGGGTGGTTGTAGCCGCTACAACACTTGGCGACACACTGGCAGAACTCCAGCTCTCTGAATGGACCTTGTTCACGAAAAGCAAGTTTAACACCTCTGGAAGTATTGTTCAGTTTTCAGCTCATCTTGGTTTCACACTAACTTGATTGTAAGATGTAGCATCTGCCAAACCTGTGGTTGATTGACACACATTCCAAGCCAAGGCAACACAGTTGTTTCGATTGGGGTTGAGGGGTATATAGGTGCACCAGCAGTATAGTCATCAGAGACTTAGTTTCATCTCTGGTGTTGCTCCATTGTCAGTAGACCTGGACAGTACCCCAGTGGAGTCACACAGGAACACAAGCATGGTTATGCTACTAATGAGCTTGGTCACTATCCCAACGGAGCTACTTGCATCACCTCCTTGCGCAGGAAGCCTTTCTCTTCTTTCTCCTTATTCATTTTTCATTTTGAATTTTCATTTTTTCATTTTTCACTGTGCACAACACTTATTCATTTCATAGGCGGAAGAGGGATCCCGACTTATTGAGAGCAGAAGAGGTTGTTCCAGTAGAGAAGTAGTTTATTGTATCTTTGACATGCATGTTAAGATTTCCCCCTTACCTTACTCTACTTGACTGAGCTAACAAGGGTTAGCCCAGAAACAATCAACTAGAGAAGGTGACACTAGTTAGCGAGCAAGCGTTGTGTTTACACCAAGGTTCACTTCGAACAATACATATTTTTCTTCGATGTATCATGGACTAAAAGTAACAAGCTCATCATACAGAGGCAAGATGATAGATAACCAAATAGTGATAGCTATACAAGCCCTCTTGTTCTTTACCTAGCTCGCTTCAAGAGTCATACATGGTTTCATGCAAAACTAACCTATGAACGAAACAAGTGAACGAACTAACAATCAACAAAGAAAAGCAAGAGCATAAGAAAAAATGAAAGCGAAGCAAGTAAACAAACAAGCAAACAAAGCACGTAAGAAAACAAGCACGCAAGCAAACAACTGCAAGCAAACACTACTCCTACTCCTACACCAACGGTACATGGGTTTGATCACATGAAGTGATACTTCCAATGCAGCCACTGGTGCATTGTTAGACCCATGTTGGTGAAGGCTTGGTCCGCGAGCAACCCCGTTGTGCGAACCAACAAGCAAGAAAGATATAACAATGAAGACAACCACACTTCGTGATTCAAAGTATCCACGGGACATAAGTAAGTGCATGTGCATGACAGTCAGTCCCCGAACTTATCATGGTGCTATGTGACACTACGTACAACTTTGAAGCATAACCACATTCTTGATTGTGACATGCAAGCAAATGAAAGAAACAAAGATAACTTGCGTTGTGCATGAGTGCATAAAATGTAAGACTGCTCCAATTCATGAGCAATGGGATCATGTAGTTCAAGTGGAGGAAGTAAAATCCGAGTGTTAGATTGATCTTGAGTGCATACATATGAGTGATGAGGAGCCTTGAGTGTTTGAACACTTTCTTGATCAGAAGTGAAACCAACCTCAGGATAGCGAGGGCCTAACATAACCATCAGCTTGGGCTGAAGTGCCTCGATGGTCTGTGGGGTTTCGACTTCGTTGACAGATGGATCTTCGTAGACCAGTGGCTTAGACAGATTAAAAATGAGTGAATCAACATTGTGATCAGATGATGAGGTGAAGAGATCATGACAACTAAGATCAGAAAATTCAGGATGTTGGTCGGCATCCTCATCGTTTGATGAATCACACAGAGGGGTAGATGAGGGGGAAGGATGTTCACCCTCTGCATTTCCGGAAAAAGCAGATGAAAGATCAAGTGGATTTCCAATGAATTATTGGTCCTCTCCATTGTTGGATGATGGGCTAACATACAGTGTGTCCTGTGAAAGATCAACATTGGGTGCATCTGTGGATGAAGACACACATGAGAAATCATGGATGGTAGGTTCACCAACGATGTTAGGAAAGAACGGAGGTGGATTGGATGGAAGGGAGTCATCCTTCGCCGAGTGTTGATGCTTAAGCTCCCACTCATAATCTTCATGAATGACAGCGCATGTTAGTTGTGCAACACCAACTCCGTTAGTGGGTTATTCCTCGTTCACAACAATTGAAGAGTTCGGAGTGGATGAACACAAGACAACATCATTTGGAGGAACACTCGGGTGTAAAGACGAAGGTCGTAGAAAAGAATGCATATGAGGACTTGAAGGACTCACAATCAAATCTACACGAAAATTGAGTGAAGTGATGTTGGGAGGGTGTGAAGGATGAACAGGTGTGTGAGCATGATCCTCAACATCACTAGGTAGTGGTGGAGCTGTTAAATAAGAGGAAGGTGAACATTCAGTTGAGACAGTGCCCGCTTCCACATGATATTGCGCAATTCCATCAACGAAGAATGCTAAGGGAGGCTTGATCTCAAAATTTCTCTTGGAACAAGTAGATTTCTTAAGGCAGTACTTGAACCGGTCCCAAAGTTAAGCAAATCTCGTTTGGCTTCTCAGAGCTTGAAACTGCAAGTCACGGAAGCGCTGCCAAAAATCAATAACAGATTGATGCAGAGCCCTCCATTGCTGTAATAGTTTCTGGTCAAGATGTGTTCTGGATCAAAATGATAGAACATGTCTTCAATAAGATCACAAAAGTGCTCAAATGAGTGCACGTTGTTAGCCGGTAGGCTGAACACCCAATGAAATGGAGATTCGCGAAGTGTGTATGCAAGTAGAAAACTAACCTGTTTGTGAGAAAATTCATCTTCTTCATGAATCATGGAAAGAAAGTTATGTAAGTGCTCAGGCCAAGCCACTTCGCCTTCACCATCATATGTGTGAGTGGACAAGAGATCGAAAAGCTTCCCCAAGATGGAGACATCTTCATGATTCGAAAAACACCTGGGGGAAGAAGAGTGCAAGACTCCATGAAACATATGCAAAGGTTCAAAACTGGATGAGAGGACACAGCTTGTCATCAGGCCCTCCTTCTAGCCCCAAAAATGTTGATAGTGCTAGACCCGCCAATATGTCAAGGGGATCTCCCCAGTAAGAAGTCCCAATTAGACCTCAGACTGTTTGGTGTAGGAGTCCCAACAGTGGGTTGTAAGGTAATGCCTTCACTGTGATGTCGCACAGAGGCAAGTAATATAACTCTGTCAGTAGCATGGGTGTGACTACTGTAGTGAGTCAAGGAAGATGTATGAGAGGTTCTAACACAAAAGGAGGGAGATAAGGGTTAAGGTGAGTTCCAGTTTTAAAGGGATCAGTCCCAACATGACTAGGAACACACAACACAAAAGGACATACACAGTTTCCGGCGGAGAAATCCACTCGGATGTGGTAGTCACAATATACAGGGTAAGATAACACATACAACACTCACAGATCATTCCAAACGAGTGCAACGGTTGTTACAGCAAGGTTCATGTGAAAGGTCTGTTTGGTGTCTAGTAGAGCAGTCGACATGGATGGTGACAACATTAACAACATATACAACACATTTATAACAAGATTTATATAATTGCATGTGAATTAGTTCATACACAAATACATAAAGTAAACAACATATATCATTAAAGCAACCGGAGCAGTCCAACTACAATAACAACATATGCATGAAAATGTGTTGGCTCTTATTATATAAAAGTGTAAGTTCCAATCATATAATGCATCCATGTAAACCTGCTAATCCCATCAGTGAAACATTATAGCCACATCCCTTTTCCTCCAAAAAGATGTACTAGCTCTATGCAGTGGAGAAGCCAAGGCGCATTACAATATTGTCTAAGCTTTCTTCAAGATAGTCTTAATAGAAGCTTGGCTGACCAAAAGCCTATACAATGAGTTATGAGGGACTATTTATAGCAAAGGGCGGGATGACCCTTGACATTCCCCTTTGTGACCATTCAACTACCCTTATGACTCTTCACCTACTCTATGACTGTTACATCCAACTATTGACACTTGACTTATACTTGACATGACTCAACATTACAATGCACATGTACTCATGTGAGACAACATGGCTTGAGCATGCCTTCCAAGACATCACTGGCACTTGGTCCGTTGTGGTGAGGCCAACTCTTGAACATGCTTGTGATGGTGAAGTTGGTGAGTTAATGCCAATCTTGGTAGTTCGTGATGGTGTGTATGCACCTCATGGTGACATCTTGTTGAAGCGAACTCTTGCCTCCATTGCAACCGGTGCATTGGTTCGACCCCTTCATCCAACTTGTCTGCTAACATGCGCATGGTCTTCTTGGGTGTGACTCAACCAGAAACACACTGATGCATAGTGTCCGTGCTAATCTTCAAGTGTGTGCTAGTGGTCATGTGCATCAACTTGCCGAAGTACATGTTCAACTCTAGTTGGACTTGCTTCTTGTCTTCACCTTGGTGAGTGTGTTGAATAGGTTGGATTGCATGCGTGCGTGCAATGACATGCATGCTGGTGAATTCCTTGCATGTGATTACCAACACTGCTCACCATGTCTGCTCCGTGTTAGCTGCTGGGATGGATCTTTAACTTGTACGGGCGCAGTTTCATCCGTGAGTGCACGATGCACCCACTATTGTTCTTGATCCTGCTGCAACTCAATCGTCTATCTATGCAGCTTCATGTTCTTCCTTGAGTTGCCGCTTCAGCACATGCAACTCCTTCTTTGTTCCATTCTCTGTCTTCTCACGAACTTCATGTCACGCCGTCACCTCATAGTCGCAGTCTCCAAAGTTGCTTTCATCATCAATGGATCTACTTGAGCTTGCAACCTTGTTCTGCCTCCGCCTCCTCTTGCATTTGTTGCATTTAGTATGCTGTCTTCAACTGCTGTTCATGATGCTGCTCACTTTGATGCTGCTGTTGTTATATCTTGATGTCCTTGTCTACGAACAACTTGATGTCTTCGTGGGTAGGAAAGTCCATTAACACTTGATCGATTGCATCCCCAAGTGTGCTCTGAACGGTGTCTTCGTCTCTACTCTCTTGGAAACCATTATACTTGTACTGTTGAGAGGCAGATGAACACCTGCGATACATGGAGACATGGAAACACTCATGGAAAGAAATCTGTCAGTTGAAAACCAAAATGAACATGAGAATTGACTTGCAACATACCTGGGTGAATGATCATGAAGGTTGCACAATTTCGGCCAGGAGGTTGGGAGACCGATTGCCAAGACTCCACAAGGCATAGTTTGGGTTGTTGGGAGACTGACTGACTGCTGGAACTACCCAATGCATAGTCCAGTTCGGCTGCTGACTGTTGGGATTGCGCAATGCGCAATTCCATATGGGAAGGACTACTAGCCTAGGGACAAATTTGCGTAATTTCTTGGGCCAAGCGGCCACTGTCCTCCAGAAATGTGCAAAACAGTCCTGGAGGCCAGTGCTGGGCAGGAATGCGCAAATCTAGAGAGGAAGATGAGTCTTCCTTCCCCAGATTGCACAATGCAGCCTTGGTGAAGGCAGAGTCAGTGCCAAGGTTGGCTTGACTCGCCGACAGGCAATTGAAAGTAACTAAGACAGTAAATGCATGACAACACTAAGTGATAGCAGAAGTGATTGACAGTGCATGCAAAACATGAATGAAAGATTCAAAAAACAGGTCAACATGCATGTGGGTGAGGCAGTTCGTTGGTTGGCGAACGGCCGTGCAAAACAGTTTCATGCATGCGATAGTAGTGAGATAGCAACGAAAAATGAAACAGAGCTAGGACAAGCTAGTATATATGTAAAAGACAACAAGTGTTCAAAGAAATCAAGCAAACAATATTCACACAAGAGAAAACACAAAAAGCGACAGAAATGCAGCACAAGGCATTGGAGGCAGGCTTACCCCAAAATAGTTGAGCTGAATGTGCCGACTACTTCTAGATTTGACGTGGGATGTCAGAGCTGCAAGGTTGATGTGAGGAATGATATCTGCAACGTCTGGTTGATGATTTTTTATAACATCAAGTTTGTGATGCACATTCCACGAATCTAGGGGAAGCGACACTTGGTGGGAGGTTTCGGAATTGCTCCTTGCATGTAACTTCCAACTACTAAACATAGATCCCTGAAACAAGGGATGCCTTTGCACGCTGCCTTGGGAGAAGCAACCCACACATGCAAATATGTTTTGCTCAGTCTCGGAGGGAATCAGTCAACTCAGTTGCACATGCAAGAGACTGCCAGACTACTGGAGAAAAATGTGCATTTCTGGCTGGGAGTTGGGTTGGCTGCCTAGGATATTTGTGCAATTTCTGGGTAGAGGAGCTGACTGCTGCCAAAATTTGTGTAAATTCTAGGTTGAGTAGCCTTATTGGGGAAATTTTCTCAAATCCTGCTGGGTGTTTGCAGGCAGGGTTGCGCAATCCTGGAGCCCAGCTGGTTGCAATAGAGGATTGCACAATTTCTGGAGGGAATGATGGTTGCCCTCCAGAAATGCGTAATTTTCAAGGGGAGGTTGCCCAGCTTGCAGGTGGACCAAGTCAACCTGTTAGGGGAATGGATCAAGTTGTGATCAACAGAATGCTTTTGTGCAAGAAAGACACTGAAGCTTGTGAACTTGATGAAGCAAGGAAAGATGTTGTGAAGGTTGGAAGGGAGGCTCCAAACGAGGATAAGGAAAAATTTTGGAGGGTGGTTGTAGCCACTACAATAGAAGTACATCCCCAAGGTAGGCATACAATTACTCGGTACTGAGATAATACAACATAGATGCCCACACGACATACTATGGATGACGTCATCAAGGGCTAGCCATGATACAATGTAGATCTCTGGCACAATAACTATGAGTAGGGTTAAACACTGATGTAAGTGCCCCCAATGATGGCCTTGAAATTACATAATATGTTCTCTAATCACAGCTTGGGGGAGGCAATGATCATGAACGAAGTGGCCTCAATGCCCCAAGGGATTTGATACATGCCCCGATGGTACAACTCTACTACATGCGAATGAATGACTTTATATCAAGCATGCAAGGAGACCCTCTGATTACTAGGAATTGATGTATCTTGTTACTAGACATGAGGGAGACCACCGATAATGAAAATGGTTCCCAAGGTACCTAGTACAATCTTCATAGTGCGAATTGATGAGTTGAAGTCGAGAACTTTGCAGAATTGGTCAACATGAGCTAAATAATGAAAACTTGCCACTAATGACTACAAGCTCCAAGGTCTTAGACTGTTTCTGGATCTATATCCCAGATAATATGCTGAAGTGAATGAGAAGAGATCCATCAAAGGAGGGCCTTAATGTATCACCCATCTCGACACAAAACTGACACCAAGATAAGGTCTCTAATGATAGCAAATGAAGAAGTGATGTACAACTGACATAAGGATAGTCGACACAAAATTTATGATGATATGTGTAGATGGCCAATGCTTGACTGAGACTTACCTTGAACATATAACAACACGACACAATAGTGAAATTAGCAACGTAGACTAAAGAATACCGATAGACATGATGGTGACATAAGAGGCATCACCAAAGCCCATGGATTAAAAGGGTAATGAATCAGGTGAGATACTAACTCATGCAACAGAGTGACTTGAATCAAGCTGAAGGTTTGGTTCAAAAGCTTGACAAAAACCAATTGTAAGAGTATGACTCAAACAAGTGCCATGTTTAAGGGTGACATACAACTATCAAGACAAAGATGCGACAATGACAAACATCCCTCCCTTTTTGTATAATGTATATCATTCATAGTTTAATGAGCACAAAGAGAAGGCAAGAAAGCTCAATAGGTTCCTTTTTAATGAAGATTATACTAAGGTTGAAAAAGAGATAAAAGTACAGTTGTGGCCTTCTCATGGATTAACAAGCTTGAGAATAGACACCAGATAGAATAACTTGTCATTTTCATATAGGTTTTATGAGCATGAAAATATGGTAAAAAAAGAAGCTTGACATTTTCATGGGTTTAACAAGTCCTAAAAGGAATACCAAAATAGACTCGAAATTTTCATATATATTTAATGAGCATGAAAATATAGCAAAAGGAGCTTAGAATTTTCATTGTTTAACGAGCATGAAAAGAAGGGCAAAATGAAGCTCGTTCCAGAG
Source organism: Pinus taeda (assembly GCA_000404065.3). NCBI lineage: Eukaryota > Viridiplantae > Streptophyta > Pinopsida > Pinales > Pinaceae > Pinus > Pinus taeda. The sequence goes on along the minus strand of APFE031730221.1, from coordinate 153,228 downwards.
AGGAGTGTTATAACAATATACATCTTCCAAGTGGTAGTGAAAGAACTGACCTAAATAGCAGTGGGAAAGTGTCTGGTACTAGAAACCCATTCATCAGACCGGTCTCTTTGAAAGGTGATGGATGGTTGTGAGATGGAGGGAATTATAATGCAAGGCAAAGAGGTCGAGCGTGGAAACAAATTTGGCGAGTGAAATGAAGGCAATCATCGATATGACAACGTTGAGCAAAACATTGAGGACCATGAGCATAGGCTACCATAAAGAAACATGATGAAAAAGTTTCGGGACCCCCTATAAGGTGATAGCCGGAAATGATAGATAAAGAGACACATGAGGCTCATGTTTGATATCATTGTGGGGACTTAAGAGGATCCTTGAACGTATGAATAATTGTAGCATAGACACCAAAACAATGATCGAGTGCCATTCTACGATGCCCATGGAGTGTAGGCTCTAGCGTGCAAGTTACGACGTGTAAAAAGGAGTGGTTATTTCCGTAACCTAATGTATTGGACCCTAAGGTAATAGAAATAGAGACAAAAAAGACCAGTAATGCAATAACATGATCAATGAATCCTAGTCTTATATGCTAGTTTTAGGGATATACCTCAAAGCAATGATGAAAAATATTGACATCTCTGTAAACCTGTTCAATATCGAAGTAAAAACCCTTCACTAAATCATTAGTAGTGAGAAATTATAAGGAAAACATGGAACAATACTCCCAAGAATTAACAACTCGACGAAATAGATGAACAAAATTAAAAAGGATACATAATAGGTCCATAGTCCAAATACAAAAAGGGAGATTTTGACCATAAGGCTCTTTTTTCACTTCATTTGGAGAAAAAATTGGAGAAACCCTCATTTTTCCAAATCATATTTTTCGAATCCTAGAGCTATAGCCCACGAAATCGGAGTTTGTCACCACTAACTTAATCCTCAGATCCTCACATTTCATTTGATATTGATTTTGAGGCACTTTCCTGAATTTTTTGTTTGTGGAGACACCCTTTCCAAGTTCGAGTGTGTTCAATGCTCTGTCATAGTGCATTTGACCAAAAGAATTGGCTAGCAATGCTCCTGTAACACTAGGGACAAAGTATTGTTGGCTCTCCAATTCAACAATGATACTAACAAAGGGCGTTGAAGGGTAAAATTTTCATAACTATGGTAGGGGAAGTCCCAGAATGACCCAATTTTTTATATATTAGGAGACACTGATGATATCTTTGATGGGTTTTCAGGATTTTCATAATTATTGAGTGGAGGGAATGAGAACATGGTGTTGATGATGAAGTTGCACTATTGAATATAGGGGCTATGAGATCACTTCGAAACTACAGACTCTTGAAGTTTTTCAAGACCCAATATACGAGAGGGATACCTATGCTTCTGGAGAGGATTATCCAATGTTGGGAACTTGAGTAGTATTGCTTCAAGATATAGGAATAGGGGCTAACCATAGAGGTAGGTGAGATATACTTCCTCACGATCTTAGTGAGGCAGGGGGTCGGGGTAAGGGTATCTGGAGAAAGGCTACTTGGAGAGAGATCTGTTGAGGAGTGGATGGCAACATATTGCTTTCCCACTACTTGAAAAGAAGGTGGGAAGATCCATGTAAAAGAAGTGACAAACCTTCCCCTACGCAACATCCACTTTGCTTTGACCATTGTGTCCATCACAACATGTCCCCATCTGGCTTCCAAAATTCAAGTGGACATAGCAGTTCGATATTTAACTCCTACAATGTTCAATTGGTGTGAGGGATTACTCATTACTTAAAGGATTACCTGAGCAAGTGCGGAATAAGGAAGTAGATGATGTTTGGTATGGCAACATCATAGTATCATTGTTCTTTGAGTAGGTATTGATACTGCCACATGTTCTACCAGCACTGTCAGAGAGATTAGATCCATGGATGGACTGGTGGATTGAATAATTATCGAGGTTGTGGGGGGGAATGGCCATTGGAGCATATGACGAGGATTAGTTCATATGGTTAGATGTGTAGTTCACGTGGATTGATGATTATGGATATGCTGGAGTAGATATCTATTGTGATCATGATTGAATCAAAGAAAAAGGAGGAGAAACAAGTTTGACATCTTGGAAAGGGCTCAACTCAAAAGTGGTAGGTGTTAGTTCACTAAATAATCTAATGTCTTAAAAAAAGGGTCAATCCAAGGGTTAGTGGGCCCATTTGAATCACATTTAGTGGATGAAGAAACAAGCTCGACATCATGGGAAGAACTTGTGTCATGTTCTAAAGACACTATTTCACCAAATGCACCAAACTCTCCAAGAGAAAAATCTATCCAAGGATCAATAGACCCAATGGAATTATATGAGATGGAGGTGATCATATTTATGTCATTAGTTGGCTCTGACATATCAAGAGGAAGGATTGGGAATGTGCCTATCAAGGAGGAGTCCTTGAACATTCCTACCCCAATACTCTCTGCAAGAGTGGAAGAATCACCTACAAAAGGGACCGATTAGCTATCGTAAAATCGAAGATTAGGCTTGCAAAAGTCTAGCTGGTCATAGTGTTTAGTTTATCTTCATGGGGAAACATCACAATGTAGAAGACTTGTGACACGACTGTAGTCATAGCGTGGAACCAACTTCACCCAAGGAGGAGGCTATAATTTAATGATCCATTAATAAACTTGACCTCGACAAAGATCATCTTACCTCCTAGCTCTCTAGGTAAAGCTGAAATCACCCCTTGAGGCTGCAAAATGTGCCCATTAAAGGCCTTCAAGTTTGATCTTGGTGCAAACAAAGTGGGAGAGTCGAGAGCTTTCCAACATTTCCATGGCATTATTCAAGTCGAAGCCCACTCGTCCAAGATTTTCCTATGAATTTGTTGTCCAAAAACATGGACCATTATTTGGAAGGCCAAATGATGTGGAAGACGAGGTTTCCAAAGTGATGGATCGAAGGTCATAATATTTGATTCTAAGGGATCCACCCCACCGATAGCAGACAATAATGCCTTGCATTGCTTTGGGCAACTTTGCAACACTTATAATACATAAATAAAAGCTGGAGCTTGGGATAGATCCTCAACAATACTATAATTGTCAGTGGCCTTTGCATTGGGGTTGTGCATAGTATTTCAAAGGGTACCCTCAAGCAGACACGACACAATGTTAACTGATGGTTTATCGAAATCAAGTTGACCATCTGGTGTAGTTTGGTTCACGGGCTTTGAGGTAGAAGTACCACTCTCAAAATTCTTGTAATTGTGAGCTCTAGTTTGTAAATAAATGCTCGACTTTACTATAAAGATATCTTGTGTTGAAGGCAAGGCATTAGAAGAGTTTCCCCACTCCCCCCTTGCTAAGGTAGTGGAGGATTTGCAACCATATTTTGTCGATGGGTCAGGAACGCATTCGTCAAGGTAATTGCTTGACGAACAGGTTGCTATGATAAGTATTGATGAATCTCATCCATACAAGGGCACTCATGAGTAGGATGATCATCCCCACAAATCTTGTAGGGGAAGCGATTCTTATTTTTATTCTCATTTGTGTCACTTTGAGTGTTGTCTTGGGTTTAGGCAAGTCACTTTTACCCTTGTAAAAGATATATATATATTAGATAATATAATTATAATAATAATATATATTAGATGCGCATGAGCTGAGTGAAAGGGGTAACTGATTCTAGGGATGAAGTGGACATGTTGTTTGGGACACATGGAAAATAAGGGAAAATGGCCAAATGGCACAAGGACAATTGTCCTGCAAGATTGACTAGTGATAACTGAGCCAACCACCACAAAAAATCTAAATACAAAGGACAAGTTGGATACTTTTGGTTGGTCGAGAGAGGCTCGATAGCTGGGATCTAACTATCCAATGAAAACCACCACCAAAATTTGAATACAAAGGACAAGTTGGACACTTTTGGTTGGTGGAGAGGGGCTCTTGACCAGGTTGAGATCTAACTAACCAACCAAATTTCACACAACTTGAAAAGAGGGAAATCATAGAAATGAAATGAAATGATATTTTAATGTCCACGAGACTAAAAATAGTCTATGGGACTATTAGTTCCCTACTTTTCATCTTTTTCAATTCAATCCATTTCTTGTTCAAATTGATGATGAGCTGGCCCAACTTTCCAACAATCCCCTCTCTGAAAAGACAATGCCTAGAAACCGATGCTAACATATTCCCATAACTTTCTCTGATGTCTTTGAATGCATCACATTCCAAAATGAAATGTTTTTCCGATTCCACTGCCCCGGCCGTGCAAAATGTACACACATGTTCTTCCCAAGCTTCGTTAGGCCTTTTCCATCGTCCTGTTTCACACCAAAGTTGATGCGAGTTGGTTCTTAATTGAGCAATAAGAACCTTTTCCCTCCACAAAATGCTAGCTCCAATGAACTCTTTTTGTTGTAGATCACACGTGGGGTTGAATTCTTCGACGTAGTACTTCTTCTTTCTGCCCAACTCTTTTCCACATACCCATTTACGAAACTTCTCCATAACAAAATCCTTTAGCTCCTTGCTATTTGTGGGACAGACATTGAGGTAGATATTCCATTTTTGCATCCATATGTAGTTTTGTTTCATCCATGTTTTCTTTCTTTCACTCATGCTTTCATTGAAGATAACATTAGGCCATCTACCTACTCCAATTTGCTCAATGCTTTTTAGATATCATATGAGCCGCACCATAACAATTACTTCAATGAGAGCTGCTACTGTTTCACTCAACATTATCTCATAAGATACCGAATTTTTTATTTTGAACTTGCTCATGATCAAGCGTTTTTGGATTTTCTCAATTTGTTTCCATTTTGAGACGGGGGTGCTGCTAGCTCATAGTTCACACCCATATAGCATCACTGGATACACTAGGAGTCCAAAAAGGATTTTAGTTATTTTCCAATCCCATAACTCTACCTCTCTACATCTGTTTTGAAGAGCATATAATGCTTTCCACCCTCCTAAAATTCTCTTCTTTTTGCAGTCCTCCCACTTAAGTTTGTTGTTGAAATCAATCCCGAGGTACTTGTACTCATGTACTTCTTCAAGAATGTTGTCTTCAAAGAAGAACACATGTTGGCTCTGCTTCCTTTTATTAGAAAAAATCATTATTTTGGTCTTGCTAGTATTGACTTGCATCCCCACTTCTCTACAAAAATGTTCAAGGGCATATAGGTGCATTTGCAATCCATGGGCTGATTTAGAAATCAATACAAGATCATCCACATGTAAAAGAAGCTTTATCACAAACTCCCCCAACAGAACACCATCTCCGCCTTGCAGATTTATCCACTCTTCCAATTTATCAATATATAAGCCAAAAAGAATACGAGATAGAGGGAAACCTTGCTTGACTCCAATGTCACTTCTAAAGCTTTCCGAAATACCCGTTGAGGTTCTAATTTTGACTTTCACTTCTTCATAAAGTCTATGGACAGTGGCTCTATAATGCAAAGGAATTTCAAGTTCTTCCATTCTACGCCATAAATTATCTCTAGGGATTGTGTCAAATGCCTTTTTGAAGTCAACAAAGTAGCAAAATGCTTCTTCTTTGTCCTCCCAAACTTTTTCAATAATGTGTCTCAATGTGATACCATGATCCACTATAGAATGTTTCGGCTTAAAACCCGCTTGCCCTCTTTTCTTTTACTTCTACCCACTCACTGATTCTATTTTCTACCATGTTGCCAAAAAGTTTTGCAAACAAAGGATTGATCATAATGGTTCTATAATTGGAAGGATTATTAATGTTTCCACTTTTAAAAAAGGGTATTGCTAGGCTAGATGTCCAATCCCTTGGGAATCTTTGTTGAATGGTGTTGTTAAATATTTCCATGACGTGCGGTGCAAGAGTGTTCATTCCCCATTTTAGATACTCTGCTTGAAGCTCAACCAAGTCCTTTGCCTTTCTTGTTTTCAGCTTCTTAATTCCAATCTCCACCTCCTGTAACGTAAAGAGCTTTCTAGTTGTGTTAACCCTGGAGGGAGGCCCCACCTCTGATTCACTCTCATAGAGTTGCTTTGCATATTCAAATCATTGTTGGGTTGTAATGTTATTTTCGATTTGCTTCTTCCTTGGTTGAAGTTCCCGCCAAAAACACTTTGGGTTATTCTTGCTTAAATATATTAACTCTTTTCGCCTTGTTTGCATGAACTCATCTTTTTTCCTTTTTAGAATCTGCTTATATAGTTTACCTTCATTTTCTCCTTACTTTCTTTTTTCAAAGTTCTCCTTGCCATTTTGCATTCCTCATCAAACCAAGCATTATAGGAAAACAATTTGATTCTGATTTCCTATTTTTTGCTTTTTTGGACTTATGAAGTGCACTTTGGATTATGTTTGTTAACTCATCACTATTAAACTTTTCAAACTTTCTCTTTTTGAATTAATTTCTCTAACATTGTCTTGAAGATAGTACAATTTTCTTGTATTAGAAGAATTTTGCCCCTTGATAGTGATTGCCAAGAACATTGGACTTTATGGTCTGAACAAATTGAACAAATTGGCCTAAGAAGCAAAACTCGTCCAGACAATTTCTTTTGAAGTGCGTGCTCACTAGCAGTGGGGGTTGCGTAGGGGGTACGCAGGTAATTTTTGGTAGCAATATTGTGTAGAGCTTCGAATGTTCTCGTGGAGCGGTCCCCTTATGCCGTAGAGTCTCGCTTATGAGATAGGTTTACTTGCAGCCTGCCTAAGGTTGGGAGGAGAGCTTTGGTCCCCGGCTCGGTTGCCTGCTTTCTGTTAAAGAATTGTGACAATTTCCATTACCGTTTCTCATCAGTTCTAGGTAACTATTTCACTCTTGTATTTCTGCTCAATACGAATGCCATCTTCTAGTTCTATATATTCTCATTTGTCCCCAGACATATTACGACCCTAGTAGAGGAGAAACGGTGTCACTGTGTGATTGTTATTGTCGATCAAGAGAAAAATGCAGTCTAGCCAGCAGAAAGCTGCAGAAAGTAGCGGTGTAGCTCCAGAGGATGCTTTTGCTATAGACGACATTAATTTATTTCTGAAGCTTAGGCACTAAACCTTCATTGATATCTCCACGGAATTCTACAACAGGTTAGAAATTTTATGATGCCATGATTTTCCCTATTCTGTCCTTATATACCAACACGCACCCAGCTGGCCTCGACATGGAATTCTAAGTTGGATTGTTTTAGTATTGGAATTTTTGAAGTATGAATACTCATTTGAAAATTTACCAGTATTAGATATCTGGGTACTGATTTCAAGGACCAACTGTATTGAGTTTGAGTTTCGCGAATATTGAGTCTGGGCATCATTCAATGATGAAGGTTGCCATCCTATGGATTCTAGTTTTTAACTTAAAACAACGTGAGTGTAAATCAAGTGGCATGCTTAAGAATTATGATCTTTTTGTTCTTCGGACCGGTCAAAGGAAGAAGTTAACAGAAAGAATAGAGAAATCAACGAGACTATGCCCACAAGGCATGTCGTGCCCTCATTCCTTCCTTCCATAGAGAGGTTCCTATCCCCACTTTCAGATGTGTTTGCTCCAACAGAGGAGGGAATATGCCGCCTCCTACTTTTTAGGCTTTCTTATGATTTTGTCGCAGCGTTTTGGTGCGTGTCTGGTTATGTGTCATTGCATTGTTGTTCAGATGGGGAAAGAAGTTCAATCTCAGAAATCTCGGATTGCCTGTCATTCTCCTTCGTTTTATTTTGAAGCTAACTATAACGCCACAATTGCCACCACGATTTTAAGTAGAATAGGTAGATTGCTTAGATTAGATATCGCCCACTTCGCCTCCTCTATGTTCCCTCTGAAAGATCTCCGTCGACTTGCTTAGTCGCTTTTGTCTCTGCCACAGATACTACTTGAGATAACCGTATGATGTTGTTTGCCTGCATTTCTGCCAGAAAACCTAAGGAAAGGTGTAAATACTTATGTGGTGACAGGAGTTGAGAAGGCGTTTATGTATGTATGGTGTTGATTCTTTACTGCAAATCGCTCATTCTAGCACCTAGTTGTGCAGGATGACTCTCCAGGTCTCTCGGCCTCAATATATCTAATGACCCATTTAACATAGAGAGCATCTCCTTGGGTATATATGCCAATCTTTCCCGGAGTCCCAGACTTATATCTCTTGCACTGCAACAAATGTTTCAGGGAATCTTGTGGAAGCTTTTCTTAGCATCAAATCTTGTCACAAAAGAAAAAACAAAACGAAAATGTGACAACTGACATAGGTGGTAGCTGAAGGGGCCTAATATGAAGAACAATATAAGTTTGTGGCTTCCAGCTTCTTTGTACACTTTTGGGCATGGGCTTCCGAGGAAATTAGTTGTTGGGCCATTAGTGCCTGACCTTCTTCTTTACTGTTTGCACAACTTGTTGCCTGGGAAGTTGAGGGCTTTACTTGGAAATTTGAAATTTTTTCCAAAGGATACCCCATTTTCCTCAATAGGGTGAATGAAAAGTCACCAAGTTTTGGTGTGAAACCCTGTGAAATAGTAATGGCACACTTGAATTAATGGTACATTTGAGTGAAGTAGAATGTATATACTTTATTGTGTTATTCCATAAATGTCATAACCAATGCAATAGAAACTGAATCTGACATGGGTAGTAGCTTGATGTTCACTTGTTCGTATGTCTAATTTATCTTTTTGACATCCTAACATTAGGGCAATTGTTTTGTCTGTAGGAGACATCAAGTTTGGCATGTGTCATTCTATGTAATGAATTGGTTCTGCGAACCCAAGCAAACTTATGTGTCTCAGCCCACTGGCTGAGTAATGAGAAATTGGATGCCATCACCAATGTAGCCTAGTGCTTAACCCCTGTGTTAGAAGGGCTTCCCAGACTATGCCACTGAAAGTGGATTTACACGCCCTATCTCAAGATGCTATGTTTGTTTTTACAGCCTTGGCCGTTAACCTCACTCCCCTATACCAAGACCCTAGCCTATCTAATGTTGGTTTGCAACCAAGGAAAGAGAAATATCAATTTTTTTTATTAATTGTGTTAATTTTAATGGTTGTTCGTTAAGTCAAGGGTGATGGATGAAAATGAAACGGTGTTATGACTCAATTGATTCAAAGAAACCATGCAAATATATGCAAGTGCAAAAGTTTAGTTTCAATGAATTCCACCTAGAGTAAGAAGAGATCTTGTCTTTTTAGAATGAAACCATGCACGTCCCTCACTTCTCTCTCATTAAAAAAAAATAAAACAAAAAACCAGCTGCAAAAATAGCAGTAAAAGAAGCAAAAGGAAACCTAGAAAAACGACCCAAAACCAAAAACCCTAGATCTACCCACAAGAATACACTAAGATTTGAAAAATGAGTTTTCAATCAAGTAATTAAGCTACCGGAAGACAATCAGTGCAAGGCTGTCAAATTAGAGAAGTATCTAAACATCAATGTTCCTAAAAAGAATCAAAACTAAAGATGAGGATAAAATCCTAATCAACTAACTAAGCTCACAAGGTTGCATGTAAGCTCAGCAAAAAGGCAATGTTCAGAGTCAAAAACTTCTGAGTGAAAACACTACCAAGTAAGGTTTGTAGGGATGCAAAAATCCCCTACCAGATCTGAGCTTAACCCCATAATTTCCAAGGAAAATTGCCTTGAACGCTCTACTAGAGAAGGCCTAACCAAAATAGAGAGGCTATCAACACTCCCCAACAATTATGCAGATCGAAATAGAGGGCTATCAACACCTTGGTTTGAACTACAGACATGAAATAGAGGAGAAAAACTTAGATCCAAGAGGTTTTAGGCTCTGTTTTTCGAAACAAAGCTTCTTAGATGACTAATGACCACTGTAAAACATCAAGGAAACCAAAAATCCCTAAGAAAAATGAATTACAATAGGAAAAGAAAATCAATTTGCTAGGACTCTCGAGTATAGTCGCTAATTCTGTTTAAGAGAGAATTTCACCTACAATAGTAGGTTACTTTAATCCCAACAAGTTTTACCCAGAGCTTGCCTAGAAGGTGTGTGTGAATGAAGAAGTGAGACAAAATAAACTAGAAAATCCCAAGCACTTTTGGATTCAGAAGAAGAAGGAAATAGACATACCTTTTAATGCTAGATCCTTGAACCTATTTGACGATGCAAGCTCTAGGAAAATCTCCTCCAAGATCTTTGCTCTTAGATCTCCTAGATCACCTACACATAGAGAAAGAAACAAATACGATCTTCCTGTAAAACAATATTAATTCCAAGCAATCACATCAGATACAATAGATCATGAAAGATAGATATTCGGGAAAATATTCATTACTATTGCTCTTTGTTTGAACTGAAGCACATTGATGGGCCCTCCAAGCCTTTTCCCTTGCTCTTCTTCCTAACCTCTATGCTCATTGTTGTGGATACACAAGTTTATTGCAATCACAACTCTAGCAACATTTTGGCATAAGTTTATTTATTCTCTTGTGACTAGAGAAGAGCTTTGTTTATATAGATTTCTATCATGATTGGCCTTCATTGCACCTAAACACTTTCTTGATTGTATCGAGACGATGATTAAGATAGACCAAATCAATCATTATTTTAATCCATAAAGATTATTTTAACCAAAGTTGTTAATTTGGATCGAATCTAAGTTTATCCAGTCGAATTCCTGCAAAGTTTCAGAGCTCTAGTGTAGAGAGGGAATTATGGCCTTTTGTTTCAGCCCCCAACACTAGGAGGGAGCGTTGTTGGGCCTTCTAGTTCCATACTTGCCACTTGGAAAGAGTGTTGATCCAAAACAATTGTTTTTTGATATTTCGCCAATCACAAATTGACCCTATGACTTGGCAAAAGATATACTTGTCTTCTTGACCCTTAGGGACAACTTTTTGAGCCATAACACTTAACCTATTAACATAACTTTGACTTATTAAAAGCAAGTTACATACAAAATGATGAAAATGGAACTCAACTACCTTTAAAGAAAATAGTCATGAATAATTTCATTAAAGGATTGGAGTGACATCCTTTTACTTTCAATAGCTAGCCATTCATTATCACTTATGAAAACTTTGTTGGACTAATTTAAAAGTACATATTTAAAGAACGAATACATAAAAAGTACATCTTTAAAGAATGAATATGGTATATATAACAAATTGAATGGGATAGTGTTAATAGGGGTTATTGTGGGTGGTTGGGGAAGAAATGAAATCTTCCCCGCTCAGATTCAATTTCTACAAGTGAGATGATGAATGTTTTTTTTTTCTAAATAAGACTACTCTATTATTCACATTAAAGGTGTACAATTACATCATGACTAGCGTCAAAATCAGCTGCCCAGAAGGAAAGGCAGATTGAAACAGAAAATTGTCCAAGACAGAGAGTTTGGACAAGACCATGTGATGCAGTCCCACAAAGGGGATCCATTGTTAACCATCTTGGCCTTACTGAGCTTACATACATTCCCAAAAAAAATATGCGTAATGAACCCTGGCATAACAGTGATTACAAAAATGATCAATTGTAACAAAAAGCCCTCTATACTGGGCCTCATAACCTGAGACAGAGCTGCAGAGCATGAATTAGGCGTCTGGAGGCTCCTCCATGATTTTGCACCATCCAATGCCAGACAAATCCTGAGCATGAGCAGCATCGTTCACATACGGACCCGGGGCCGTTCGCTCCATCACCATGTTATTAACATTGCTCGTAGGAGTCTCCATAGCTCGCGGAGAGTCAGGATTCGACCCAGAAACTAAGCCGGGGTCCTCCTGATGAGAGTTGGACTCTCCCCCTTCCTGTGCTTCCTTGAGAAAGAGCACCGAGACATGAGCAGTAGTCCTGGGATGATTCAGGGTGCAATTGAAAGTGAAGATTGTAGAGTCGAAAGAGGGTGAGGACGAGGAACTTGGAGGACTGGGCTCAAGGAATTGACTGGGCCACAGAAAGTGCCCTCTCCCACTGCGAGTGCAGGGGTAATGGCTTGAAATGAATTCACTAGAGGGAGACAAGGATGATGGGCTAGAGGGCGCCCTCCGAGGGATGCCTCTGCGACTTCTCATCCTATGGTGGAGTCGAGGCATGTCGACAGCAACGACGCCTTTGTGAGAACCAGAACAAGCAACCAGAGAAGCAGGGTGCAAGCCAGTCCAGGAGACTGACTGAGGCAACTTCGTCGATCTAACAGAGTAGGAACCCAAAGCTTCAGAGAAAATCCAGGAAACTGCCTGAGGCAGCTTCGCCGATCTAACAGAGCAGGTGCCCAACTTCATTGCATCCAACCAACATAAGATGAGAGACACCAGAACAAACCCATGGCAGAGGCTAGATTTATTTCCCTCTCCCCTGCCTCGAGATGCGATCACTATTACTATGGCATTCATGAGATCCAAGAGCCAGAACATATCAGAGTGTGCGGAGGTGAAAGATAATTCAAGGTAGCCTGCAGTAATTCCTTTAAACGCAGCAATTTCCACATGTCGATGATCATCCATTGACTGGTTAATAACTTTGCTATACAAGGCTGGCAGGTGGCAGCCTTTCTCACCCCACCCCTGTCCCATCGAATTTAAAGCCATCTTAAGCACCCGCATCCAGGAGGGCAGCATCCCTTTGGACCAAAAGTTTGCATTCCTGTTCTTGATCATGATTCAGAATTATGTCTAGAGTTCCTATGCTTAGAGTATGCTTAGTTTCCACACCCACATTGGCCAGAAGGTCAGCGACCTTGTTGCCTTCCCTCTTAACATGATTGAAGATGATGGCCCTATTGTTGAGAAGCGCTTGTTCTATGGCCTCCAATCTTGCTTCAAGTCTCCAACTATTAGCAATTTTCCCCGCATGAGATCCATTTAGGCGTTGTTTAGCCATGTTGATAAGGATTAAGGAATCACCTTCAATCTCCAGGGGGTGGAAGTTGTATTTCCAAGAGAGGAGGAGACCTTGCCAAAGACCCTCCAACTTAGCCGAGTTGTTGGTATCCTATCCTATATTTCCAAAGTAAACAAGGAGGGGCAGGCCTTCATGATTTCTGAATATTCCGCCGAATCCTGCTTCTCCAGGGTTACCCTTTGGAGCTCCATCAAAGTTGAGCTTGAAAGTAAGCTATGGGGGGGAGGTCCAAGAGTGCTTTTTATGTTGATGCTCTCTAATGGGGCTTGATTATGAATTCCTTGTGGGAGTTGCATGTTCCAATTTGCCCTGATGGCCCTCTCATTAGCAAGAGTGGGAAAGTCGTTGTGCATCCGGGTGCGAAGCGCTAGTGTCTCTTTGAGATTCAAACAGAAGTTACTCCAGATGATCTCTAACGGAGTGTTTTGATCTTTGAATATGTGCTTATTCCTTTCTTTCCAGATGCACCATAGGAGGAGCCCAGGAATCATTCTCCATAAATGATTGAGAATTTCACTTTTATAGGGACTCTTTTGCGAATGGCGTATGGAGTTGGTGATATCGTCTAACACTCTGCATCTTCTTTGACATCTGAAGCTTGCCTTCTCCCATAGATGATTGGCTAGGGTGCAGGAATCCAGAAGGTGCTGGAGTGTTTCCTCTTGGGAGTTACAATTGACGCAGATTGAGGGGCCATGGTAGTTTCTTCACCTGAGTTTGTCCCATGTGAGAATTTTTTGATGCCTAACCAGCCAGAGGAAGAGTGAGACTTTGGGCCAGGTGCCTGGAGCCCAGATTCTACCCCAAATGGGATCAGGGGGCGAAGGTTCTGTGCAAATAATTTTATGAGCCTCTGCGGTGGAGAAGGTTCCTCTAGGCGTGTAACCCCATTGAAGAATGTCCCTGCCATCGGAGTATCTGATACGTTGCTTTTGGAGCTCCCTTTCCAGTTCCCTCATAGATTGGAGATCCGCGCTTCTGATTATCCTATCACTTTGCTTCCATTGTCTGTACCCTTGTTCTGTCTCCTGAGTCCAATGCTGCCAGACCTCTTTCTGTTGCTGCTCCTCCCCAAAGTGGCTTGGAATCTGGTTAAGAATGCCATTGAGCTTTGGCAGTTGGTTCCAAGCGTCCATCCAAAACGGAGCTATTCTGCCATTTATTACTTCCCAAAAACTGTGTTGCTGAATCAACAAGAAGTGTTGTCTGGCTACATTCCATATGAGTGAACCGTTTGCAGTGGGAGTAAATCTGATGAGCTCCTCCTGTGGCTTGTGATTGGCGTATTTGGCAGTCCAGATGGCTGCCCAAGGCTTGTTGGGGGTAGAGAGCCATTGCCACCAGATTTTTGCACACATGATGGCGTTGTTGTGGCTGGGATCCCTTAGACCAATGCCTCCTTTTTCTTTAGGCATGCAAGCTGTGGTCCATTTTACCAAGGCCTATTTGCGATTTGTGCCTATAGTCCCCCAAACAAAGTTGCACTGCAGATCCTTTATTCTTTTAATTACCCACTTAGGCGTTGCAAGGATTGAAAATAAATAAAGCGGCATTGCCTGTAACACATCTTTGATAAGCACCAAACAACTAGCAATATTCAGCGTTCTGTGCGTCCATAGATTGAGGCGAGATTCAAGCTTCTCGAGGAGTATGCGCCAGGAGGCATGCTTGATGGCCGAATCAATAAGGGGGGCTCCAAGGCATTTAGAAGGGAGAGAGTCTATGGAGAAACCCAAGATACGAGCTATGGCATGCTGAATGACAAGGGGAGTGTGGAAGAAAAAAATTTGTGATTTAGCCTTGTTGATGCTAGTTCCAGAGGCCTTAGAGAAGTCATTCATCAGGGATTTGAACAGAGAGGCTTCCTGAACAGACGGATACCCAAAAAGCATGTTGTCATCAACAAATTGCTGATGAGTTATTGTCGGGGAGTTGTGAATGGATAAACCTTTGATCTTCTGGGTGATGAGGGCATGTTTGATGTGATGGCCTAGGCCTTCCACCATTAACACAAAGAGGAATGGGGAGAGAGGGTCGCCCTGCCTAATTCCTCTAGAGGGACTGAAAGGACAGGAAGGGATGCCATTTACGAGAATAGAAAAGAAGGATGAGGAAATAAGACTCATAATCCACTGAACCCACATAGGAGAGAAACGAAAAGCAGTTAACATTCTTTGAATATATGTCCAACTGAGCTTATCAAAAGCTTTTGAAAGGTCAAGCTTGAGAATCATACCTGCCTGTTTGTAGTGCTTGAGGGAGTGTATGATTTCATGCGTGAGGATGATACCATCCAAGATCTGTCTTCCTTCCACATAGCCAGATTGTTTAGGCGAGATGAGCAGGGGCAATAGTGGCTTTAACCTGTTGGCTATGACTTTAGATATCACTTTGTAAATAAAATTGCATAGAGCGATTGGGCGAAATTTATCCGGAGTATTGGCTCTCTCCTCTTTTGGGATGAGCGCAATGAAAGTTGAGTTGAGAGAGGGAAAAAACTAGTGAAGAGTACGTGATTCCTCCACCACTTGCCAAACCTCTTCTTTAATCAGCTCCCAAAAGGAGTGGAAGAAGGTGTTAGTGAAGCCATTCGGGCCAGGGGCTTTGCCCTCCTTGAGCTGATTCATAGCATTTTCCACCTCTTGAGGCAAGATAGGGCATATACGGAGCTCGTTATGTTCTTCTGTGATAATTTTCGACACATTTTGGGTGATTTTTTGTATAGCAGGTCGTCTGTCTATAAGGGGCTCTTGATGAACTTGCCTGAAGTGTCGTAGAAACTCCTGCTCAATCTCATCATGCTTTTCCACTCTTTCCCCTCCTTGCTTCTAAATGAAAGAGATAGTGTTGTGCATTCTTCTTTGAACTGTGGTTCGGTGGAAGAATTTAGTGTTCCTCTCTCCTTCTTTTAGCCACCTAATCCTGGATTTTTGTTTCCATAATATTTCCTCTTGCTTTCTCCTTTCCTCCAGTTGATTGTGAATGCGCTGTTGCTGTTCCAAGGTCCTTTCATTGTGTCCCCCTGTAATTATTTGTTGCTGGAGTTCTTTCATTTCCTTGTTTAGGTCCTGTTGCACTTGAAAAATATTTCCAAATGTCTCTTGATTCCATCACTTTATTTGGGATTTGAGATGCTTGAGTTTCTGTTGAAACTGAAACATTTTAGACCCCTCTGGCAGAAGGAAGTTGTTCCAAGTAGACCTGATGAAATCTTTGAATGCGGGGTGGGTGAGCCAAAACTCTTCGAATCAAAAAGGTCGTCTGGTGGCGTTGCCTGGTCTTTGCCACTGGAGGGAGATAGGCCAATGATCAGAGCCTGGGTAAGGGAGAATTGCTACCGCTATGTCACCTCCCAAATGTACGCACATTGTCAGATATGAGGAATCTGTCTAGTTTGGAAGCAATTTGTTGCTTCCTAGTCCTACGATTGCTCCAAGTATGCGTGCCATTGCAGAATTACAGGTCAATTAGAGAATTGTTTTGGATGAATTCTTTGAAGTAGCCATTTTCCTGCTCCATTTTAGCTCTACCTCCTTGCTTTTCCTCTAGCTTAGTGATAATGTTGAAGTCTCCTCCAATGATCCAAAGAGGATGGATTCTATTGAAGTTCAGAGCTTCTATAGTATTTAGTAACGATATTTTGTTACCTACTTCCTATGGGAAATATACGTTGGTAAGATGGCCATGGATGTTAGTGCCTAAAATGTGAAAAGTGGCCTGAATTATGTGGTGATATGCATGAAAGTTTGACAATGTTATCGCTTGCACATTCCAGGCAATGGCTAGCCCACCAAAGGCTCTCGAAGCGTCCATTGCAACTGAGTGACTGCCTGGCCATGCTCTAGAGAGAATGTTTCCAAGAGTGCTACTGTTACACTTCGTTTCTTGAAGAAAGCAAATCTGTGGTTGTTCTTGCTTTATCATGTTTTTTATTATTCTCAGTTTCCCTGGGCTGTTGAGCCCCCTTAAATTCCATGAAGTAAGCTTCATGATTCACTACTAGTGGTGGGCTTGTAGTACTTTGTCAACTTAGCATACCTACCTGAGTCAACCGAGATTTTTCCTATTGCAATTGTTCGTTGGAGGTCTGTTCTTCTCCCCCGCTTTTTGGAGTATTTTGGGAGGAGGCCGCCATCCCAATGACTGCTCGACTGAATGCCAACTGTTGCTACTGATAAGCCCTGGAAATAATGACTTACAGTGTGTTGAGCTGATGCTCTGGAATCTGGTCATAGTCCTTCTTTTTGCAGGCTAGTTCAAACTCAAGAATGTCAAGTCCTCCTAGATCAATACTTTCTGGTTCTTCGTCCATCTGTTGTGCTTGACTATTTTCTTCTAGAGTTATTGCTAAGATCAAGGGTTGGTTGGGAAAGCCGTCAACTTCCATGTCATTTACTTTCCAATCTTAGCCCTTCCTATCCTCCTTAGGGATTCCATTAACATCTTTGGGGGGATGAGGAGTGATTTCAGATGATGAAATAGGCGTAGGGTTGGGCATTGTGTTCAAGGGCTAATCTTCTAAGGTTTTTGCAAGAATCTCAAAGCTATTGCTTATAGAAGGGAAGGAGGCAACGTCCTGCTGGGGTTTTTTCCCTGTGGAAGACCTTTTGTGCAATCTTTTGCGGCTAGGTACTTTGGTGAAGCCATCTTGGGCCGCCATGTCAGAGGGATCAGAGGTGTAGGCTTTGGCATTTAACGAGCAGTCCTGAAAAAGATGCCCATGAGCATGACATTTACGACAGCGAAAGGGTACCTGTTCATAATCTAAGGGTTGAATCCATTAATAGTCATCATGGAAGAGACTTACCGATTCCGGCATGGCCTTGTCCAGGCACATGAAGACGCAAATGCGGGCGTAGGATGTGTATCTGTGTAGCTTCGTCTCTTCCACCAATTTTATGAATTCCCCCAACCCATTTTCAATGTCTTTGAGCAAACCTTCATCCCAATATTCCTCTGGAAGCAAGTACATTTTGATCCATACTGGAGCCCAGCTGAGGTCTTCCTTATCCAGGTTAAATATTTCTACCCATTCCCTTAAATACAATCCTGCTGAATTGAAAAAATAGGGTCCCCCGTCCATGATTCTATGCTTGTCTTCTAGGCACAAGAAGATCACAGTAAAGAACCCTTTTGGTCCTAGCTACAGAGTGACATGACCCTTGGGTTTCCACTTGGCCGAGATCCATCCATGCAGGGCTTTTTCTATCGGCCAGAATCCAATAAATTTTCCAATGAGTGCATGGTCCGTCATATACTGGATTCGCTCATTGATCTTCTGACTGGGCAGTTCTATCTTGGGCCTTTCAACTGTTATTGGTTTGCATGTCTTCGAAGTGACCTTAGGCGTTTCCTCTTTCTCATCTTTTCTTTCTGGTATCTCGCTGCGCTTGTCTGACTTACTGGTGGATGCGTTTGTTTTTTCCTGCTGAGGGGACTCTCTATTGTCCGCCTCTTCTTGTACCATCCCTAAGGCCGAAGTCTGAGTTTTCCCTGGAGTCACACGATTAGAGGTGGGGGAGGGATTTGAGGCCCCCCCCCCTGGGGGGAATCCATTTCCACTCTGGATAAGCCAATGGGGTGCTGTCGATCCTAGGAGGGCAATCGATCTGTGGAGGCAGAGAAAGGTTTGTCTGCATCGTTTCAGAGAATCGCCTGAACCCTAGTTGCAGAGCCGTCCTTCAGTCTCGTCCTAAATTCGACCATCTCAGTGACATGATGAATGTTGAGAATGTTGACAGTATACATATATTCCTCATATGAAATATACAATATTGTACTTGTGAAAAAAATGAAGCTTGATCTTTTTCCTCGAGAATATATATATATATATATATATATATTATATATATATATATATATATATATATTATATATATATATATATATATATATATCCTAACCATTATACAATTTGGAGTTTTTAAATTGGTTTTTGATTACTTACATGGATTCAACACCCTAAAAAAACCCCAGGGCATTCAGATTGTAGAGAGTTCACAATTTAAACTTGTGGTTCCAACAAAACCTTGCCATATTATGGCAAATTAAACAAAAAAAAACTGAAAAACCTCCACAAACATATAACAAATAATTGTGACTCTATATTATATTATATATATATATAATATATATATATATATGAATTTAAAATTAATAATAAATATTTATATCTTTAATTGCATTAACATAAATTTATGGATATTTTATTTTATATTATTTTTTTTTTATTAGGATTATTTTCACTTTTATATTAAATTATCTTAAAATATTCATTAAAATTACATATTAAACTTATTTAAATATGATGCTGATTATTAATATTTTATTTGATTTTTCTATCTACTCAGGTCATTTATATTTTTCATTTATACCCTAAAACACCTTAATTTTAATAATATTAATTCAATTAAATGATGCAGGAGTATTCAGGCCATGAAAACTCATTGTATTTTAGTAGAAATAGGGGTATTGTGTTTTCAAGGAATTTGGTTTACTAAGAGTGAATTAAATGTAATTATTAATATTTTGAGAGAAGCTAGAATAGGGAATTAATTGAATATTGTGAGGCATATTTGTAAATGTTCCCGAATATAGGAGAACATGAGAGATTTAGGATAGTTGAGAGATTGAGGGATTTGAGAAGTGATTATAAATCTTAATTTAGGAGTCAGTTAGGGATTAGAGAGGAGTTCTAGGAACAAGGAAGATATTTAGGAATTTTGTTAAGGGATTTATGGATGAAAACAATAAATTGGTTTTCAGAATCCTTTGTATAAATGTAAGCCTAAAACGCAGACACAGAGGTTAGATAGGTTAGAAAATTAGATACTTAGAGAGTTAATTAGAGTGTGGGTTGAAGCCTATAGGCATATTTGTAAATCTGAGGCCATTGTAAAGAACATCGGGTCAAGAGACAGAGGTTTTATCTTGTAACTGCTTATTTGTATTTTATATATAGAGGTTGATTGAATCTGTATAACTGTGTAATTCGTGTGTTAAGTGATGAATTATGTGTTATCCGAGAACTCCATAACATATATATATATATACAGGTAGGATTGAGGCGAATACACAAAGGGGAAGAATGAACCAGAGGTTCGTAATGGATCTTTGAATCCATTAAATGATCAAGAAATGATCCGTGATGACATCAATCAATGGAGTTTGAGAAGTTCGAATGGATTTGAACCCATAAGGAGTCGCACAACAAAAACAATCAAGAACGGGAACCTTTAAGAAAACCCGAAAACCACAGAAACTTAGAAAATGACAAAGAATGGAAATAAATAGGCAGAAAGGGGAACCCAGTAACAATGCTCAACAACCGCTGGATCTGGAAGATCAACGGTTAAGATTGAGTCGCGATCGAGGCTTGGAGAATTTCAATGAATAGGCGCGATTAATCGTGGACCATTGGATCATGGCCAGATCAACGGTCACAATTTAAATCACATATTGGTGATCGGAGGTGCCAAGGGTCAACGGTTTATGAATATTGCGATATCGCTGATAGCGTTATATCGATGATTGGCGTCGAGTCTTATCGATGATCGACATCGGGGGTTCGGAGATCGGGGGAGTGATGCGGTGGAGAACCGACAATAAACCAGACCCAACTATAGTTATAGTTGCGGATATATATTCTTTGAGGTTCGTGTATATGTTTCAGGCGAAGTTTAGTGTGATTCCTTGTATTTGAGTTAGAGTGTTGCTGAGTCGTGGAAGGCATAAAACATATGTTAATGTTTTCAATATTCCAACATCGGAGTCGGAGGAATGATGAACCATGTATGTGGTAAGGCTGGGGAAGGATGCGATGGCTGACAACGATTGCGATGAAGGTATCCTCGATAAATGTGCAGAGGCTATACCAAAGGCTAAAAGATATGTTTTGGTGGGATTTTCCTTTGTAAGTGAGTTAAGAAGGGAAATTCATTGATAAAGAATTTATGCGATATAACATATATGAACCAAGGTTTTGAAAGGGAAAAGTTATATATGTGTGGATTAAAGGATATCAAAGGCTCTGAAGGGTTTAATAGTCTTGATGGGAGTTTTGGCGGGGTGATTGGTTATGATACAAAGGAATGGTAGATAGAGGGGACCTTAACCATTATATAGGGATGAATATTTTATTGCATTGATAGTTTAAATTCCTAAGACGATGGATTATGCATACTGTGGGTATGCGCAGGGGAAACCCAACATCATTTTGGTATCGGAGCATAGTTGTTATTAGAACAATTGATAGGAGAACAGAATAAGCGAATTCTGGAGAAAAGGAACTTAAAACAGAGTTGTGTTTTAAGATGTATATGTAGGCAAGAAGGGATCAAATTTTCATCTAATAGAAGGTAGGCACGCAGAGATAAAGTGCAGCAGAACTTGCAGATGCAAGAAAAGGAGGATAATCCATTCAAAGTACAGGTGAATGGTGGAACAAGATCATGCAGAGATCTTGGAGGTGAGATGACATGTTTTGTTTTAATTTGATTTGAAGATGGAAAGAGTTGTGGTTTGTATTGATGCATAGGTGACAACATAAAGAGGTGAGAAGACTACAGCAATAGTCTAAGAGCAAGGAGTGCTCAAATAGTTCTAGAGGAAAGAACTAGAGAGATGCTAAAATACTGAGCTTCGAGGAAAGAAGTTGTAACAACCTCGAAATTAAAACATGCAACTAATTAGATTAATTATGCGATTTATAATCAACACATAATTTATCAACTATTTAACATAAAATTTCGGAAATATGAGTAGAGACAACTTACCTGTGGCGATGATATTCTTTACTTGTTATTTCGGAGTTGAACGCTATTTGAATCCTGCTAACTGCAACAAAGTTTTGGAGATGACTCTCCACCCAACCGTAGGCTCAATTGCACAAAATCTTGCTACAACTGGCCACCCCCAAGCCATTAATCAACGGTACTACTGCTAGGGAATCCTTTGTCCACAACACTTTTCTCCCAAGAGAATGGATGATGGAATCATGGAACGATGGAATGCCTCTCATCTTCCTTACCGTCTATTAAATAGAGGAAACATTGGAAGGGGAACCGCATGCACATACTCCATGTGTCAACATGCAACTTTTATTTCTTTATTTTAAGTTTAACTTAATTTAGTAATTCTCTTAACATAAAGCTTTCCTATTTTATTCCTTTTTACTTTTTGAAAACCTTATTTATTTTTACTATTTTTATAGTTCTCTTAATTTAACTCTTTTTTATTTTATTTTACTTTTTGTTAACTTTACTTATTTTTACTATTTTTACATTTTATTTTTATTTATATTTATTTAGAACTCTAGATTGTTATTTATTATTTTATTATTTATTATTATTATATTTTCTTATTTATTTATTATTTATTTACTATTATGATCTTTTATTTATTGTTTATCATTTATTTTTATATTTTAATATTATATTATATTATTTTTATTATTTATATTATTATTATGGGACATTACATACTCCCTCTCTTTAAGGAGCTTCGTCCCGAAGTTAAGTTGAATTATTTAACATTTTATTTATTTAGTTATTTATTACTTCATGTTTGCCCTACGCCCTCTACTGAACTAGTATAACCAACATGCATCAAAAGTTTTCACAACACCCGAGAAATATCAAGGAATCTCTGTCTTTTTTCCCACTTTCAGAACCAGGCATAAGCCTCCCTAGTCTGTATCCTAGTCCAAAGCTGGCCCCAAGGCTCACACTTGACTCAGACCTCATCTGTCCTAAGGCAGGCATCCGGTACGGTACTTAATGACTCTGGGCATCTCGCAAGGCTGACCCACTCCCTCCACAACTACTAAGCCACACAACCCCAGGCATTGAAGTCCTTACACCCCTACCAGACTTCGGCATCCCAATCCAATACTAGGCACCTAGCCTACAATATCAGGCACTTGGCCTCCTTAAGATGGTCCCATAGCCCCTCAAGAGTTATCCATCAAGAGCTATACAAGATAAAGGAACCACTGACATATGTAGTGTTGATTGAGTATCTCCCCAGCCCATATGGTGTTACATATTCTCCCTCGTAGGTATGGGCTCCCACGAGATCATTAAATAAACCGGCCCCTTGGCCCATTTGTGGAGTTTCTATCAATCACCACATCTCAACATACAACCATCGCATTAGTTATAATCATTGTATCATTGAAAATAATCCACATGCCAACTCTTGCATGTCACGATGATAACATAACATCATTATTAATCACAAAATTTTAAATAATAACGAACTACATGCTCATGCACGTCATCAAATCTACATGAAATTACAACATAAAATACCCTCATGAGTTATAACATCAAGACATATTTTGACATCACATAATAAACTAACCAATTGTCAATATAACCTCATATTATAACATCATAATCCCTATGCATATCATATCAATCATGAGTATACTAAATAAATAAGAACCACATGTGCATCATTATCCTCATACCATCATATCATGAAACATCATTAACATGAGAATCATCTCAATACCTATCAACTATAGAGCAATAATACACTATAGTATTCATGATCAATTTCATTTGTTTGGATAAACAATGAAATAAGATTACTCAACATCCCTCTAGGATCTAGGGTATTTTCCAATATTATTAGTGTCAATTTTCATCAAGATACCAATTACTTTTCAAAAATAATTTCCACTTCTTTCAACTAGGAAGTTGACAATTTACATAGTAGGTATGTAGGTACATATTTAAATTTCAAATGAAACTCATTATTTTGAGCCTAATCTATAGTAATGTATTCTTCTTTCCCTCAAGGAAATTTAGTGAAATTCATCATTAAGATTTTATTGGTCGCGCAATCATTCTTTAAATCATCAATCTTAGTAGTATAACATAACACATTTCCTTATTACTTGATTATGATCGCTAACATGCTATTAAAAGTATATCAAGGATGTTATCACTTCAATTGGAGTAATTATCTTTAAAAAATAAAACTCATTCACACCCCATTTTTGACATAACATTAGGGCATATTACTTACACTAGTTATAATAAAAATACCATAAGTACAGATGAAAGAAAAATGACATTGTTGAATTTGAGTTATTGTATTACTGCACTTCCTTCCCATCTAATGAGGATACATCATTAAAACAATTTCAACTGAATAGTGTTTTTAATATACCTATTCTCATCCAAAAATCTATTGTTATCATCTTATATAATTTGTCAAATTTGTAACACAAAATTGTGATAAAATACATCATCATAAATAGTAATAATAATTTGTTAACCATTTCAAGTCATAATCAATTGAAAATGTCAAGCTTGATTTGAATTACAAAATATTAACTTAATTGATATCAATTACCTCTAATAACATCAAATAAATCAACTAACTCTTAATTTAAATTTAAATTTTTCTAAAATGCACTTTTATTGAAAACTATATTGTATCATATATTCTATCTCTTCTTAAAATTTCTTATTTTAATAAATAAAATAATAATTTAAACTTATAAGCTAAAATTCAAATTAGAGTTTAACCTTAGTTAATTATCCCAAATTGATAATCAAAATAATACTATAAATAATAATAAAAAAAAATCAACCTAACCCATATAATTAGACACACTGATTTATTTAAACCCAAAATACCAATCACTTATTCCATTAATTATATTATATAATTATTACAATATAAAATAATCCACCCTACTTTTTTCATTAGTATATTATATAATTATTACAATATAAAAATGATTTAAAATAATCCACCATACTTTTTTTCTAATGAATATAGTATCTATTTATTATAATATAAAAACAATTAACTTTAAAGGGATTTTTTTTTTTCCTAGTTTTGAATCAATTAAATAAATAAGCACTTTCTTACTTTCACATTAAGTGTATGTCCCAAATAACATTTAGAAACCACATGACCCTTTTTTATCCCTAAGCACGATGTTCGATAATATGTTGAAGGATTGCCCTAGGTATAAGTAGTAACAACTATATTATTACAACTCGCACTTATCTACTTTTATCCTAACTTTAATAGATATTTATTAATAATTTTGGCTTTAAAGCACGAGATGTTTTTCGACTTAATATATGAGTTTAGACTTAATAAGTAAGACAAATATAAAGTATTAATGACTTATCAACTTGAGGTTTTCGTCCTTAAACATAATGTAATTGGACTTGGGTTTTTCAGCTTTCAAAACCATTATTAATAATTCGAAGTCTCAGATGGTTCTTATTATTATCAACCATTATGTTCTTATACTCAAGGGGGTCCTATATACGACTCATCTTCACAAGGAGTAGTTTATATTAGGGTCAAGTGCTGCTCGGTGCATATTTTTTTTTTTAAGACCATAAACTTAAAATAGTACATATCCTTAAAGACAAACATGTTTGAACGATGCTTGAACTTTGACAATGATTCTAAAACCTTAGTCTTTTCTATTTTCAAGATTTGTTCAAAAATGGGTACGAAAGCTTATTGAAGTTATGCTATGGCTAGATGGTCTTAAGCGTTCTACTATGCAAAACAACTTAAATATTTATTTATTTATTTTTATATGTGCATTGTTTATTTTAAAATTATGCATGCAAATAAGAAGTCCCTAATATTTTAGATAAATAAAGTTTCTCTAATATTTTTACTTATAATAATAATTTAATAATTATATATTTTAGTTAATTAGACATGTATGAGACATAATCTCAATATTTCTATTCTCTAACATAATGTATTTTTATCTTTTTTATTCAGTAACACTTAGAAACCTTTAATTCTATGGAGAGCATGATAAGGGCTTATAGGTCTCACGAGTTGTAACCTTGCTCTCATACCATATGCAACAACCCCAAAATTAAAACATGCAACTAATTAGATTAATTATGCGATTCATAATCAACACATAATTTATCAACTATTTAACATAAAATTTCGGAAATATGAGCAGAGACAACTTATCTGTGGCGATGATATTCCTTACTTGTGATTTTGGAGTTGAACGCTATTTGAATCCTTCTAACCGCAACAAAGTTTTGGGGACGACTCTCCACCCAATCGTAGGCTCAATTGCACAAAATCTTGCTACAACTGGACACCCCCGAGCCCTTAATCAATGTACTATTGCCAGGGAATCCTTTGTCCCACAACACTTTTCTCCCAAGAGAATGGATGATGGAATCATGGAATTATGGAATGCCTCTGATCTTCTCACCGTCTATTAAACAGAGCAAACATTGGAAGGGGAACCGCATGCACACACTCCATGTGTCAACATGCGACTTTTGTTTCTTTATTTTAAGTCTAACTTAATTTAGTAATTCTCTTAATATAATTCTTTCCTATTTTATTCCTTTTTACTTTTTGATAACTTTACTTATTTTTACTATTTTTATAGTTCTCTTAATTTAACTCTCTTTTATTTTATTTTACTTTTTGTTAACTTTACTTATTGTTACTATTTTTACAGTTTATTTATATTTATATTTATTTAGAGCTCTAGTATTGTTATTTATTATTATTTATATTATATTTATTTATTATTTATTTAATATTATGATATTTTGTTTATTGTTTATCATTTATTTTCTTATATTTTTAATATTATATTATATTATTTATTATTTTTATTATTATTAGAGGACATTACATAGACTTAGCGAAGCATATGTAGTAAGGAGGAGTCTCGTTATTGCAAAGATATTGTTGCAAATCACAAAAGTAATTCCACAAAGGATGTGGGCAGAATTGCCAAGGTAATAAAGGAAGCTGGTAAGACTTCCTAATTGAAGGAAGAAGTGGTCAGAACCAAGTATTTCATAGTGATTGAAATACAAGAGGACAATTGTGTTCCCGAGGAGGTGTAGGTGAGTTGAAGCCTAAAGGAGCAGAGAAGAGTGCTCAAAGGAGGATCCAGAGATGGAGAACCAATTGCTTGCCAAAAGATTGAGTGAGGAAAGCTTGGTGAGGTAAGTTGCAACAAGGAGGACTTGTTGTTGTAGAGGCTTAGTGCAACTCATAGTGAATGAGTGAGAAGCTCATAGAAAGAAGAAGATGACTACTGATAGTCATAGTAGAGGTTCTGAGGAAGACCATAACAGAATGGAGGTGAAGGAAGAGGATGCCAAGGCAAATGACATAAGGATAAGTCAAGAGGAGATTGACAAAGAGATTGTAGAAATGAATGAACAACTCGATGTATTGATAAGGATACTTGAGGAAAACCAGAGACGAGGTTGGGTCTTGAGGAAAAAGCCAGTGGGGTGGCATAAATTACAGAGAAGACTAAAAAAGAAGAGAATTCAGCAGGTGAATATGCAATTAGCAGAAGAGTTGATGAAGCTTGAACAAGTATTGGGTGGTCAATTGAGGTTTGAAGAACTCAGAGAAGATGAATTGGAAATAGAAGTATCCATTTGTGAACCTGAGCAGGGTGAAGTTCTGGGTAAAGATGAAGACTTGAACACTGAAACTTCAAGTGAGGGCAAAAGGTCTGAAGATTTTAAATTTGATAATTTGTGTTTGTTTACAGGTGAAACATGTAAGGAAAGACAATTTGCTAATATTGTAATAGAAATGGAAGAAGATAGGCAGAATCTAAATTCTGTTTTAAAAAGGGAGTAGGAAAGGATATCAAGCAACCAAGCAAAGGACTTGATGAGATTGAGGAGGAGACCATCAAAATATTTCTAAGTCATATAAAGGGCTTGGAACAACAGGAGGAATTGGTGATTGAATCATCAAATGAGGTCATGATGTCTTGTGGTTTTACAACTGACAGGTTGTGCATGAATGCAGGTTTTGCAGAAGATAAACCATTTTATGGAAATGACTTAAATGAAG
The DNA here is from genome assembly GCA_000404065.3 of Pinus taeda. Classification (NCBI taxonomy): domain Eukaryota; kingdom Viridiplantae; phylum Streptophyta; class Pinopsida; order Pinales; family Pinaceae; genus Pinus; species Pinus taeda. Next base: position 125,529 of record APFE031730221.1, on the reverse strand, counting down.
CTAAAAATTGCCAGGTAAAGTACGATGATGACTATATTTTAAACGAAGATCAAGTTGAGTTATTACAACAAAAGGAGTTCATAAATTTCATGCTTAATGGAGGAAATATCTTCAGTAGGGATGAGACAGTTGTGTCTTGTGATAAGAAATTTACTATTGAAGAAAATAACGAGGAATTGATTTTCTTAAATGATCAAAGGGAGAGTGATGAACATACATCTAAAATTTTCAAAGAGATGGAGGATCAGAATTTTATTCTAAACAAGAATGAAGAATTAGCGTCAATAAGTTATGCTTGTGACAAAGGAGAAGATAGTGAGGATTGTACAGAACTTATGGGAGAAATTCCAAGGGAGATGTCAAATTTGTGGTAGGAGTTAAGTCTTTTGGAGAAAAGGCTAGAATACCAAAAGGCAAGTGTTCAGGTTGTAAAGTCAGAATTATACGAGAAGGAAGGAGTTCACTACAGTGGACAAAGGCAGAAAGATATCATAGAAGCAGATGGTGTGGAGGAGAGACTAGTTGATAGTCTCATGAATTCTGTTGAGAATACAAATTAACATATTGATGTGCTGATAGAGGAGGAGAAAATAGAGTAGAAAACTAAATTGTTTCCAAAAGGAGATAAGCACAGGAGCCTTATGATTTTTATTTTAACAAGTGTTTTATGAATGCAGGTTTAGCTGCAGATGCTGGAGGAATTTTGGTATAGAAGGACAACCAAATAATAATGAAAGAGGGTAAGGATGGAAGGTAGGCAATTAGAACAAGTGTAGAGGAAGTAAGGAACTAGCAACTACATGGTGGAAGTAACCAACAACAGTTTGAAGAATTGATGGACAACAATAACAACCTGAAGCAGAATGAAATAAATAGTAGTAAATGGCAAAGTATGAACCGGTCCAAAGTGTGCTACACATAGAAATTGAAGAAATGTGGTAGCTAATGATGGAACAGACCATAGGGAGAAGAATGATAGTAGCATAAAGGATGATCAATCAGAGTATGAACTTGATTGACAAGGAGAGGAAGATAGAGCAGAAAACAACAGACATACAGTAGCAGCAAAGGAGCAAAGCGTTTGGGCAGCTACAAACTAAAGTTTGGGATCCTGAAGGCTTTCTAACAACTTATGAAGATACACGATCAGGAGATCATGGAAACTTTCTACTTTGGGAGTCTGATGCAGGAGCATTCAGGCCAAGAAAACTCATTGTATTTTAGTAGACAGAGGGGTATTGTGTTTTCAAGGAATTTGGTTTCCTAAGAGTGAATTAAATGTAATTATTAATGTTTTCAGAGAAGCTAGAATAGGGAATTAATTGAATATTGTGAGGCATATTTGTAAATGTTCTCGAATATAGGAGAACATGAGAGATTTAGGATAGTTGAGAGATTGAGGGACTTGAGAATTGATTATAGATCTTAATTTAGGCAGCAGTTCATGAATTTAGGGATTACAGAGGATTTCTAGGAACAAGGAAGAGATTTAGGAATTTTGTTAAGGGATTTATGGATCAAAACCAGAAATCGGTTTTCAGAATCCTTTGTATAAATGTAAGCCTAAAAGGCAAAGACAAAGGTTAGACAGGTTAGAAAATTAGATACTTATAGAGTTAATTAGAGTGTGGGTTGAAGTCTACGAGCATATTTGTAAATCTAAGGCCATTGTAAAGAACATCAGGCCAAGAAACAGAGGTCTTAACCTGTAATTTCTTATTTGTATTTTGTATACAGAGGTTGATTTGAATCCGCATAACTATGTAATTCGTGTGTTAAGTGATGAATTATGTGTTATCTGAGAACCGCATAATATAAATATATATAGGTAGGATTGAGGCGAATACATAGAGGGGAAGAATGAACCAAAGGTTCGTAATGGATCTTTGAATCCATTAAAGGATCAAGAAATGATCCGTGATGACATCAACCAATGGAGTTTGAAGAGTTCGAATGGATTTGACCCCACAAGGAGTCGCGTAGCAAAAACAATCAAGAACGGGAACCTTTAAGAAAACTTGGAAACCACAGAAACTTAGAAAATGACAAAGAACCAAAATAAATAGGTGGATGGAGGAACCCAGTAATAACGCTCAGCAACTGCTGGATCTGGAAGATCAATGGTTGAGATTGAGTCGCAATCGAGGCTTGGAGAATTGAAATAAACAATCGCGATTAATCGTGGATTGTTGGATTGTGGCCAGATCAACGTTCACGATTTAAATCGCATATCGGTGATCGGAGGTGCCAAGGGTCAGTAGTTTATGAATGTTGCAATATTTCCGATAGCGTTATATCGGTGATCGACATCGGGTCTTATCGGTGATCAGCGTCGAGAGTTCGGAGATCAGGGGAGTGATGCGGTGGAGAACCAACGCTAAACTAGACCTGACAATAGTTATAGTTGGGGATATATATTCTTTGAGGTCCGTGTATATGTTTCAAGCATAGTTTAGTGTGATTCCTTGTATTTGAGTTAGAGTGTTGCCGAGTTGTGGAAGGCATAAAACATATGTTAATGTTTCCGATAGTCCAACATTGGAGTCGGAGGAATGATGAACCACATATGTGGTAAGGCTCGGGAAGGATGCGATGGCCAACAACGATTGCGATGAAGGTATCCTTGATAAATGTGTAGAGGTTGTACCAAAGGCTAAAACGTATGTTTCGGTGTGATTTTCCTTTGTAAGTGAGTTAAGAAGGGAAATGCATTGATAAAGCATTTATGCGATATAGCATATATGAACCAAGGGTTTGAAAGGGAAAAATTACATATGTGTGGATTAAAGGATATCAAAGGCTCTGAAGGGTTTAATAGTCCTGATGGGAGTTTTGGCGGGGTGATTGGTTATGATACAAAGGAATGATAGATAGAGAGGACCTTAACCACTATATAGGGATGAAGATTTGACTACATGGATAGTTTAAATTCCTGGGATGACGAATTATGCATACTTATGCATGCTATGGGTATGTACAGGGGAAACCCTGCGTCATTAAACATCGATTCTAAAATCACACCCCATTACTTCCAAATGTAAATGCCTTCTCAAATCTTTATTACAAGATTAGATATGCCCTTTTATCTTTACTTGTATTGTCAAACTCGCTCATAAATCAGTACCTACAAATACTCGGTTTATATCTACATCAATTAAAATATAGCTGTACAATTTTATGGGAGTCCATATAATTTTATGGGTGGATTTTATGGGTGGGTCCTCGGGTATACTATTTGTATAATAAACTAACATATCTCAAAATGGGGGAAAGAAAATATTAGCATTATTTTTGTGATCTTAAAATAAGAGATGTTTATTTTGGATGGTTTGTGAATGATTAAGAACACATGAATCCATTCTATATCTCTGTTTGTTTCTTATTTATTCATTTACATATTGTGGTTATGTTTAGTACCTCAAAAAATAAGATTCGATATGTTAATTATAAATAGATATATGTTGGGAGAAATATTGAATTAAAAGGGAATTGAGGGTGGTTGTTTTATATTGGGTTGTCTTAATTGTGATTGTTACAACTCAATTGGAGTGTGCAAAAAAATGGGTGAGATGAGATCAATAAGCTAGAATACACGAAAATCAAAGTAAATGTTGCTCACTCAAACATGTGCTATAATTGATGGTTATTTGAGTTTCTCCATCTTGAATGACAAATTAACCTCTCCACAAGCTACAAACACAATAATGTTACTTGAAGAAAGAAAGAAGAAAGAAATTATTTTAACGTCCACGAGGCTAAAGATAGCCTATGGGAGAGATTTCTTCTTCATCTGCTTGATGTATTCGATCCTTTTTATGTGAAGCTTCAAAAATAAATGCTCCCAACTTCTCAACAAACCCCTCGCTAAATAGATTATCCCAAGAGCTGGCTGCTAGCATATCTACATAACTTTCCCTGTTGTCTTTGAAAGCCTCACATTCTAAAATGAAATGTTTTTCTATTTCCACTTTTCTGGAAGAACAAAAAATGCATACTCTTTCCTCCCACACTTCCTTTGGCCTTTTCCAGCACCTTGTTTCACAACGGAGTTGATGAGAATTAGTCCTTAATTGAGCAATAAAAATTTTGGCTCTCCAGGAGATATTGGCCTCTATGTATGCTTTTGGTTGATGACTGTGAGTGGGATTAAACACTTCAATATAGTAATTTTTCTTTCTTCCTAGCTCCTTATCCCAAGTACGCTTGTGGAACTTTTCCATAACAAAAGATTTTATCTCTCTATTGTTTATGGGACACACGTTCAAGCAAATACCCCATTTACTAAACCATTTGTTATTTTGTTGCATCCAAGTTTTTTTTCTCTTGCACAATCTATCATTAAAAACAACCTTAGGCCATCTACCCTCTTTCATTTGCTCAATATTTATTTTTTAAATACCTTATGAATCGCACCATAGCAATTGCTTCAATAGGAGAAGTCCCTGTTTCACTTAACAATATATCATAAGGAACTACACTTTTAATCTTAAATTTGTTTGTAATCAAACACTTCTGAATTTTCTCAATTTGTCTCCACTGCATGTCAGGTGTACTGCTGGCCCATAGTTCACAACCATAGAGAATCACTGGAATCACTAGAAGCCCAAAAAGAGTTTGAGTGGTTTTCCAGTCCCATAACTCTACCTCTCTACACCTATTTTCAAAAGCATAAAATGCTTTACAAACCCCTAAAGTTCCTTTCTTTCTACAACCATTCCAGCTTAGATTTTTGTTGAAGTCAATTCCGAGGTATTTGTAATCCGCAACTTCTTTTAGAATGTTGCCTTCAAAGTAGAACTTATGCTGCTTATGTTTCTTTTTTTAGAGAAGATCACTACTTTTGTTTTGTTGATATTGAATTGCATCCCCACACTTCTACAAAAATGCTCAAGGGATAGTAAGTGCTCTTGTAAACCAAGAGTCGATTTAGCAATTAGAATAAGGTCATCTGCATACAAATGAAGCCTTATAACAAACTTTCCCAAATAGATACCATCACCTCCTTGCAAATTTAACCACTCCTCAAGCTTGTCGATATATAAACCAAAAAGGGAAGAAGACAGTGGGAAACCTTGCTTGACTCCGATATCGCTTCTAAAACTTTCAGAAATGCCCGTTGAAGTTCTAATTTTGACTTTCACCTCTTCATACAACCTATGCACAACTGCTCTCAAATGTTTAGGAACCCCAAGTTCCTCCATTATCTGCCGAAGCTTATCCCTAGGAACCAAGTCAAATACTTTTCTGAAATCAACAAAGAAACAAAATACTTCTTCCTTTTTCTCCCAAACGTTTTCAATGATGTGCCTTAAAGCTATACAATGATCAAATGTGGAATGTTTAGGTCTAAAACCTGCTTTCCCATTAGCATGCTTATCCCTTTCTTTTGCCCACTTGCTAAGTTTGTTTTCTAGCATGCTTCAAATTAGCTTTGCAAACAAAGGGTTTATCATGATGGTCCTATAATTGGAGGGATTATTGACATCATCGCTCTTGAAAAGAGGTATTGTAGAACTAGTTGTCCAATATGTGGGAGTCCTTGTTGTATGATGTTGTTGAATATTTTTGTAATGTGAGATGCAAGAATCTTTGAGCCCCACTTTAGATATTCTGCTTGGAGTTTAGCTAAGTCTTTTGCTTTTCCAACACCCAACTTCTTGATACCCATCTCTACCTCTTGTACTGTGAAGAGTTCAGTTTTAGTGTTGACCAAGGGGGGAGGGTCAACCTTGGGAACCTGCTCATAGAGTTGTCTTGCATAGTCAAACCATTTAGAAGCTGTAATATTATTTCCAATTTGTATCTTTTTTAGTTGGAGTTCCTTCCAAAATAATTTGGGATTATTTTTCCCAAGGAAGACTAGTTCTTCCCTCCTTGAAACCATGAAACCAACCTTTTTCTTGCTTAATAACTACTTGTAAGCAAGTTTGAGCTTTATGTTATCCTTGTTTGACTCTTTCCACATTCTCCTTGCCTTTTTGCATTCCTCGTCAAACCAGGCATTAACCGGAAAGTAATTTGTTTTAGACTTCTTAATTTTTTCTCTTTTGCACTTTGCAAGTGCACATTGAATTAACTGTGTTAATTCATGGCTATGAAGGTTGTGAATTGCAATTTTCTCCTTCTCGAAGAGCCTCTCTAGCATCATTTGGAAGGTATTACAATTTTCCGGATCAAAAGAATTCTACCCTGTGGGAGATTTTGTTGGACATATTGAATTTTTGACTTTAATTGTTTCTTTCCAATCCAAGAGAAACATAAATAAATTGGCTTGTGATCTAATTTCAAGTCCCACAGCTGTTCTCCAATCAAAACGTCCTCCATTTTCTCACACAAGCCCTGCGAGCAAATTACATAATCTACCACACTTGCTCCATTGTAAGTATTGCAAGTGAAATTACAGGACTTTGCCCATCTAGTCAAGCCATTACAAATGACTAAATCAAAGGCCCGACATAGAGTAACCAATTGTTCACCAAAGAGATTGCAGCCCTTGTCCTTTGAAATTCTTTCCCACTGCTTCTGTAAGCCAAATAGGGTCACAATCATATTTACAGCAAAGAATGCTAGCTTGTTCACTTGCAGTCCTAGCATTGAAATCACTCACTATAAGGAATTCACCTAGCTGTGAATATGTTGAAATATCCACTTTTAAGGCTGCAAATGGATCTTTGTGGTCAAGCCCTCTACCTTTGTAGATTTTTGAAACCTGCGGCACAAAATAGCATGTTGCAATTCTGATGTGGTTTCCATTTTCTGATATTTTAAACCAAATGAATTGCTTATTTTAGTCTTCTTTTTCTAACTGAATGAGACGACCTTTTTTCTCCCTTACTAAAACCATGATACCCTCGTTCCCTTTTCCATTCCATGCTGCCTTGTTCCACACTGCCATGTTCCAGTATCCTTCAAACAGAGGTGTCTTGCACCCTTCACGCTCATGTGTTTCTACGAGGCAAATTATGTCTCTATCTTCCAGAATAGGCCCTAATCCAGGTCCTCGTCTCCATGGGTAACCTCTGTAGATCCAACAAACTAATCTTAAGGAAAATTGGGTGTGACTTGATTACTATTTATTTTGACATGCAAGACGCACATTTGAGTCTTTGTCCTTGCTTTCCCATACTGACCTTGCTTTTTGATTTCCTGTTGAAGAGTTTGTTGCCTCTTCTTTATTATCATCTTGTTGTTTTGTTTTGGAAGGAGGTCCAAATCGCGTTATCACAACTTTGCCTTTATAAATCCATGCTCTCTTGCCTTCATCTCTTGCTTCCCTAACCTTTAAAATTTCCTCTCTTCTTTCCTCCTGTTGTTTTATAGTTAAATCTTCTTATAGGAAAAAATGAGAACCCCTCAAGAGATGTTTCTTGCTTAGAATGATATATTTATCACGCAATCTAGGCATAATGAATTTTATGGGCTTGGCTCTCTCCTCGTTAAAATTACCCACCCTCCATGCTTGGCATATTTGTCCTTGCCATAGCAACTTATCTTTCAAGAAGTCTCTTGAAAGGTCAAGAGTACATTCATTTTTCCCATAGTCTTTCACCCTCTAATAATTATGTTTGTTACCCTATTTTATCTTTCCTTGCCTTCACTATCTTGCATGTTGTCAACCTGAATATTTGTTTCTCCTTCCTTATTACTAGAATTACTAATAACTTGAGCCCAAATTTTTGGAAACTTTGGTGGAATCTCCTTTTGTTTCTTCTCTTGCATTCTCTTCATGGTTATTTATTTGGGCAATCATTTTCCCTTTATCCTGGGATGATTTCACATTCACCACCTATGTACTTTCCACTGCAAACTTATTTATGTTTTGCATATCTTCCTTCATGCGTTGCCATTCTGTCTTCCCTATCAGGAGAGCTTCCTGTAGCAATGCCACTTGTTCTTTTAAAAATTTATTGCTTTCTGCTAAAGCCTTGTTCTCAGTTGTTATTATATGAATTTTATGATCTCTTTCTTGCCCTTTATATTCTAAAACCTCCAACCTTTGTTTTGCATTTAACAATTCTTTCACATAAAGATTAGATGACCAAGGGAGAGGTGTGGATGTGGGACTATATAAGGCAGAATCATCAATGACTTTTCCTCTAGACTTCTTGTTGCTATGTGCTTGTAGAGGAGACTTGTTTGAGTTCTTTTTGCGAACGGCTTGAGTAATTTTCTTTTTAGACCGTTTCTTCCTTGTTTTCTCCCATTTTAGACTGGTTATTCTTGATTTTAAAATGCCCCAATATTGTTTGGCATTGACCCAAACCCACTTCCTAGCTTTGGTGGATGAGGCAATTTTCACTTGTCCTAAATAATGTGTCTCCACATGTTCTAAAATTTCTTGTTCCTTTGTCATGTTTGAATGAATTTGTCATCCAACCTATTTTGAGAAATATGTAGGTCTATAAAATGTCAAGATTACTTTGCACTGCTCCCTATTGTTCAGGTTATCGTTGCTCCTTGCTCGCTGCTCGATACTTCTGCTGCATAAAAATCTCCTTGCTCTCACACTGCTCACTGTTCACTGCTCGCTGCTCTCACTGCTAACCACACTGCTTACACTTCTTTGCTCACACTGCTACACTGAAGCTTCTCAGAGGTGTTCACCATATGAAGTTGCCCGTTATGGATTGTGCGACCACTCTGTATTTGGAAAGAAATGCATCAATTTTTGTGCAAGATGCCCCCGCCTCCTTCGCTATGTAACTTATTTGAGTGGTTGGTAAGAAATGGATTGTAATTCTGCCTTAACTTGAAGGTCTCTATTCAGATAAGGTGGCTAGTAAAAGAAAATAGACTCTCCTTTCTCTCTCATTGTAGGTTGTATGAGTTTCAGGTTTCCGATTGAATTAGTTGGAAGATGGAAACAATTTTATTGTGTTTATGAACTGTCATTTTAGAGGGTTTCAAACCTCGATCCCTTGATGCACTTATTTCATCCGTGCACTCGGAGAGCCATCACATTCGTGCACTTGCTCTAATGCCTCAAGTTTGAATTGACATAAAAAATTGTGTTCACACTAAAATTCTTGTAATACTCATGCGATTGTTAGATGATTCTCCTCCAATTAAATATAATTTAATACCCAACTCTTCCATACAAGATAGAGTCCGATAATGTTTGACTAATCCTAATGCCATAAAGCAACTAATCTACATCATTTTAAAGCCATCATATTCTTATATTTCAAACATTGATAACATGGTTTATAGGGAAAATATACAATTTAAAGTATTGTTTAGTTTTCTTTTGCTAAGCCATCTTCCCATGGTTCGATCCCATTCCATTTTAATAAGGACGTGTTTGTGGTTATAAATTTACCAAAAATATGTTTCCAAATAGTTTAGGTTGTTGAAGTGTCTCCACACACTTGAGATGAATTGATTGACAACAATTTGCAATGATTGAGTGTAGTTTTTAACCCCGTACAGAAATTACCTGCATACGAATTCTAAATCACAAGAAAAAATAAAAATGCGAGAGCATAACACATAAAACACATATACACATAGATTTCCCACTGGATCCCAAAACCAAGACTACCAGCTTGATTTTTCATTATATTCCTTTCAATGTTACAATACATATTTATACATGCGAAGCATCCAATACCATGGACCGAAAACCATCGCGTCCAAAACCATGGACCGAAAACCATAGGTAGGTCCGCCCAACCTAACATAGGGTCCAAAACCAAAATTTTCCGGGGCGCTGCCTCGGACCCCATAAAGTGGGTTACGGGTACCCCTCAAACCCCCTGTTAACTATGTGGAAAGAATATAACACAACCCAACAATCTCCCACTTGTTGTTTTCTTTCCACAGGGGGCAATAGGAGAGCTTAGTCATTTTTCCAACCTAAAACACCCATTGTTTCTCTAAACCAAGAGAACTTCTCAGAGCTAACAGATTTTGTCAATGCATCTGCAGTATTCTTCAAAGTATCCACCTTTACCAGCAACACCTTTTTGTCTTCTATCATATCCCTCACAAAGTGATACTGAACATCAATGTGCTTTGTCTTTGAATGATATGCAGGGTTCTTTGCCAAGAAATGGCACTTTGGTTGTCACATTGTATCCTTATAGCTTCCTGTACTAACCCCATACTTGAACACAATCTCTGCAACCAAACTGCTTCCTTGCTTGCATGAGTGGCCACCGTGTATTCTGCCTTTGTAGTTGATAGTGCCACTACAAATTGTTTCTTACTCATCCAACTAACTGCACCTCCAAATAGGTTAAACACATACCCACTTGTAGATCTCCTCTGATCCAGATCTCCAGCCTAGTCTGCATCAACAAAGCCATGAATACCCAACACTCTGTCCAATCCTGGTCTTCCTTGGTAGCACAAACCATAATCACTAATGCCACGCAAATACCTGAAAACCTGCTTCATTGTTGTCCAATGCTCCTTCCCTAGTTTTGACATAAACCTGCTCATTACTCCCACTGCATGTGCAATGTCTGGTCTAGTACAGACCATTGCATACATTAGGCTACTGACTGCACTTGCATATGGAACACGAGACATGTCCTCTTCCTCTTCTTGTGTCTTGGGACACTGTTCAACAGATAACGTCACACCTACAGGAATAGGAACCTTCACTGCTTTACTATCTTGCATATTAAACCTCTGCAGTATTGTCTCAACATACTTCCTTTGGTCTAACCATAGCTTCCTCTTTGCCCAATCTCTTTTAATTTCCATGCCCAAAATATAGTGTGCAGCACCAAGATCTTTCATGTCAAATTTGGAGGACAATTGGGCCTTCAAATGCTAGATAATTTCTTTGTCATTTCCAACCAGCAACATATCATCCACATACAAGACCAGATAAATAACATGGTCACCAATTAATTTAAAATACACACAATGACCTGATTTGCTTCTGGTGAAGCCAAGTCCCCGTATAAATGTATCAAATTTCTAATACCACATCCTTCGTGACTGTTTTAACCCATACAGAGACTTCTTTAACTTAAATACCAGTTCTTTCTTACCCTTCACCGCAAAGCCTTCAGGTTGCTTCATGTATATTTCCTCTTCTAGATCCCCGTGAAGAAATGTTGTCTTCACATCCATCTGTTCTACCTCAAAATCAAAAGCAGCAACAATAGATAAAAGTAATCTAATAGAAGTTACCTTGGCAACAGGAGAAAAAATATCACCAAAATCAATTCCCGACACCTGGGAATAACCTTTTTCTACCAACCAAGCTTTGTATTTCTCCACCTTTCCTTCTGCATTTGTCTTCTTCTTGAACACCCATTTGCTGCCAATGGGTTTCCTTCCAGCTGGCAACTCCACCAGATCCCAAGCCTCATTTTTGTGCAAAGATGCCATTTCATCAACCATGGCCTCTTTCCAGAGTTTTCCATCCTCTGAATCCACTGCTTCCTTCACAGTTCTGGGATATCATCAGTAACAGACAAAGAAAAAATTGAACAAAAAGCAAATGGACTATACCTTTCTGGCTGCCTTCTTTCTCGAGCTGATCTTCTCATAGCCGGAGTTTTTGGCTCTTCATCTTTTGATTCCTCCTCTGCTACAGAGTCTGATTCTTCCTCCTTTAGTTCAAACTCTATCTTCACAGGTTCCTTTGGTTGGACTTCATGTTTAATAACATCTTTCACCTCTCTGAACACCACATCTTGACTATACACAACCTTCCTTGTTACTGGGTTCCAAAGCTTTACCCTTTAAACCATCCTTATACCCAATAAAGATGCACTTTTCAGATTTACTATCCAACTTGGTTCGTTTCTCCTTTGGAACATGTACATATGCATCACATCCAAATACCCTCAGATGTGAAAGAGAGGGTTTCTTACCAGTACATACTTCTGTGGAGTCTTATCATCCAACGCTGATGAAGGTGACCTGTTGACCAGGTAACATGCAGTATCCACCACCTCTGCCCAGAATTCCCGTCCTAACCCGGCACCACTGAGCATGCTTCTTGCCCTTTCCATCAATGTCTTGTTCATTCTTTCTGCAACTCCATTTTGCTGAGGTATATATGGAGTAGTCTTCTGTCGTGCTATACCACACTTCTTACAGAATTCTTCAAATTCCTTGCTGCAAAATTCTCCACCATTATCTGTCATCAGCACCTTTATCTTCTTCTCTGTCTGATTTTCCACCAGAGCCTTAAATTCTTTAAACCTGTCAAAGACTTCAGATTTCTTCTTAAGGAATATATCCATGTATTCCTTGAGAATTCATCTATAAATGATACATAGTACACAGACTTACCCAGTGATGGAACTTTCACAGGTCCAAACACATCACTGTGCACAAGCTCTAATATTTGTTTCGTCCTCTTACCACCAGAGGGGAAACTCACCCGATTCTGCTTCCATATACACAATTTTCACAGAAATCAAAATCCAGAGAGCTATTACTCATACCTTCTACCATACTTTTAACATGAAGTATTCGAAAGGGGTTCTCTCTAAATGTCCAAGCTTTGTGCCACAACATGATATTCTTCAGAGACCACTAGAATTTCTGCTGCTTTTCAGGAAACAACAAAATATTGCACCCCGTCAACAATAGCTGCTACTTGAGCTTGTAAGGTTCAATCCGAACTCCCCGCATTCAATACCATGCTCCTCGAACATCTTGCAGGTCTCTTTCTGAACACTATCCTTCCCTGCATCATCCACTTTTTTAAGAATCGATTTTCTGGCCATGCAGGAATAATGCAGAAACCCGGAAGGGTTTCTAACCCTTCACATTGCAACTTCAACTTTCTTTTCCGTGACCATGATTCTAGCTTCCCCTATCATCCCCTAAGAAGACATCACCACCATCGTATTTATCATACTCGCAGAACCACTCTTATGGGAGTGAAGTGAAAGGATGCACCTGAGTCAATCAACCATGCCTCATGATCTACATGTGTACTTGAAGAAGCCAAGTACACATCCCCACCTTCATCTGAGGTGGTTTTCACATCTGCAGAAGGAGCATCATTAGATCCCTTTCCTTTATCAGGAGCTTTAGACTTACACTCCCTTCTGAAGTGCCCTTCCTTTCCACATTTCCAGCACACCACCTTTATGGGTTTTCCTGGAGATTTAGGTCTCCCTCTAGATTTAGATCTCCCACCTGATGACTTATTTTTGTTTCTGTTCTGGGACCGTCCTCGTACAGACAAGGCATCACCATTCTGGTTGTCCATATTTTTTCGTCTCATCTCCTCCCTCAGCAAGGCTGAGACTATTTCATCAAACTGCAAAGCAGTTGCATTGCTACCTATTGCAATAACCAGACTATCCACGAGTCTGGTAGAGAACACAACAAACTGATGCACTTATCTTCATCTGAAATTTTAATATCAATAGATGATAATTGACTTACCACAGTATTAAACGCATTCAGATGCTCTATCGCCGAGTCTCCATATTTCATCCTCAGGTTATACAGCTTTTTCCGCAAGAATAGTTTATTCACCAGAGACTTAGATTGGTACAAAGTCCCTAACTTATCCCACAGAGCCTTCGCCGTAGCTTCCCCGGATACATTCAACAATAATGAATCTAAGACACACAATCGTATTGTGCTCTTTGCCTTCCGATCCAACTTCTACCATTCTTCATCGGTCACTCCCGTTGGTTTAGTACCCGGATCTACCCCAATCCACTGATCTTTATCCACCAACAAATCCTCCATCTTGAGTTTCCACAACTCAAAACTCTGACCATTGAACTTCTCAATCTCTATCTTTTCGCTGCTCGACATCTTCTTTCACCACCAGAATCGATCTCGCAGATCTCCCACTGAATAGGTCTACCACAGGCCCGAGCGAAACCCCTCAGCAACAAAGGCGTCCCCTTGAAGCCAAAACAACTCTGATACCAAATGTAGGTTTTAACCCCGTACAAAAATTACCTACATACGAAATTCTAAATCACAGGAAAAATAAAAATGCGAGAGCATAACCCATAAAACACATATACACAGAGATTTCCCACTTGATCCCAATACCGGGACTACCATCTTGATTTTTCATTATGTTCCTTTCAATGTTACAATACATATTTATACATGCCGAAGCATCCAATACCATGGACCAAAAACCATCGTGTCCAAAAGCATGGACCGAAAACCATCGTGTCCAAAAGACATGTGCGAAAATCATGCACAAAACCATAGGTGGGTCCTCCCAACCTAACATAGGGTCCAAAACCAAAAATTTCCAGGGCGCTGCCCCGGACCCCATAAAGTGGGGTTACGGGCACCCCTCAAACCCCTTGTTAACTATGTGGAAAGAATATAACACAACCCAACATTGAGTTCATGTTTAATATTACCTAGATTTAACATATGATGTTTAATATAATAAGACTTAAAAACCACATTGAAGTAGGAAATAAAAAAGTGGGGAAAGTATTAAAGGGTTTGTGTTAATCATTGACATAATTATGGGTGAAAAATCAACATTGAATGTTGTAAACTAACTTTTTCATTAAAATTGTTAGGAAACTCAACATGTCATATCTCATATAGTTAGTTGCTAATAGGTAGAATGTGAACAAAGATAACTAACCTAACAAAAAAATAAGAAATTGTATGTTGTGGAATATTCTATTTAATCCAGTGGCCTTGGTGCACATAACCATCAATGTTGATCCTTTAGTTATGAGAATAGGAAAATTGCCAAGTTTATAGATGATTAGTAAGGCTTCCAATATTCTTGCTTTACATATATAATTTAAATGGTAATTTTGTGGGTAGTAGTACATGCATGAGATTTTGATTAATGTTCAAGAATCAAACCGTGATTAAAAATACATATTACCTTAATGTTTTTAATCTCTCAAAAATGGAGTTCCATCCACACTACAACAAGTTGGTGGACAAAGGCAAGAAAGTATTTTGTTGGAGAGGAAATCGTGGGTAGAGATAAGAAGGTACACAAATACGTATAAGTGGCAGGGGATTTCCAACAGTGATGGTAAATGTTAGTCGTTCTTGAATAACAAAAAATGAGGGTGATTAGCTCCTTAAAAGACACATTTTACTTAACTATCCGGAAAACAAATATTGACTTATGACCCTAGGGAAGCTAACCTAGCTTAAGGCTATTAAGTTTCTATAAACCATCATAAACAACCTATTTATATGTGAACTCTCTTTTCATCATCAAGGCTTAGTAGAAAATACTATAACACTATTTTTTTAACAAAAAAAATTTCCTATGATACACCACTTAGCTTCCATCATATCACATTCTTCATATCAAGCACCAAATGTTCATCTAACTCAATTCTACCTCTTTTGCCCCTTTGTATTTGTATTTGTATTTTTAATTTTACGACAAACTAAAATTGCAAAGCGGACAAGATCTTTTGTGATAGGATGAAATCTTTATTTACCACTTAGATTTGTGGCATAGATCTTTCATTTTAATACAATATACTTGTCAATTTTACAAGCAATAAAAAATCCATTTCCAATTGAATCTAATATCACCTCTCATTTAAATGAGGTCTGACAGAGTTAATAGTTTCTTAGTTTGTCATTTACATTGAATATATTTTAAACAATATAACCTTAACCAATATCATTGCTCTTTTGTGAAAGCAAAATATAACTCATTTAATTTGTTAAGTCTGTTTATTCAATTATGAGGTCCTATATAGTATGTGGTTTTATGTTTTGTAACTAAGTAGAAATTGCAAGTATACAATGTAAAAAAAAAATCACTAAAAACATTAACATTAACTTAAGCAATAAACAAGTATTATATTTAATTAAGCCACTCCCGTAGACAAGAACAAGTCACCATGTCAACAATTGAATACAAGCTATTGTATAACATAACAATTACCAAAAACTAAAGACTACAATAAAAATTAACATCTCATTATCCATAGGAATTCCTAACTAGAATGAAATAAATAGCAAGGTTCCAATAAGATATACCAAAATGTTAAAGGAAGTAATATTTTACAATCTTATCCACACCCTTTTCGATTAGAAACTCTCCTTTTTTTCTAGCATAGCTGAATGAATCTCCTAAAAGTCAAACCTAAGCTATCCCTAAACCACAATCCAACAAAAATATTACTACATATTATGATACAACTAAAAATAATTTAGATGCACCACTCAATCAACACATGTTTCATTTCAAAAGACATAGTTTAAGTCTTGAATATTAGCAACTACATGCATTAATAACCATGTTTTATTGAGAAGCTTAAAAAGAGACAAACCCCTAAAATACACTTAGTATTTGGAACTCACCATTGTGTTGGGCCTAAACAATCTATATCAAGATACAAAATAGCACCAATAGATAAGGAATTCCAATAAACTCATTAGCCACTCCAAAAACAAGCGCCCAATAAAAATTGCTATTCATTCTACAAAAATAAATGATTACCTCAAAATAAGATGGACTATTTTACCTCTAATGTAGAACAACATTAGAAGTCTTAAAGTAGAAAGTAGATGATGAAAAATGATGCATAGTTCCTAACAAGAATTTATGCTTGGATCAAAATGTTGTGTATGATTGAGGAAATTGAAGAAGCGGAGTTAAGTTATGGTGGGTTTAAAGGTCCATTCTTGTTGTGATGTGTGGTTTTCTCTACATATATGGCATGAATTTTAGAGAGGTGTCGATGAGCACTTTAACCCCTACAACATAAGGGAAAAACCTTGAAAGCTATGGTGGTTGCAGGATAGAGATCAATATTGAAAAGTATTAAAATAGTTGAAACAAATAAACAAACAAACAAACAAAAACCAAAAAGAGCAGAGGGTATGTGTAGGATGACAAGGGGAGCTTAGTAATCTTAACTATGGATTTGAAATAAGAAGCTCTAGCTTCCTTTTTTTCACCATAACATGGATAAGGCCATTAACACCTAGAATTAACTTTTGCCAACTAGAAGCAACTATTGCATTAATGGAAGACTTCTCCATAGAAATCATCAAAGTTGTGCAGTAGGTTGGTGAGGGGATCAAAATATTGATAAGTAAAAGCAAAGATAGAAGTATATATGGGTGATGGTTAGAAAAAAGTTGTTAAAATATCCATTTATAGGGTTTGCCAATTATAATTTACATGTGTTTGTGTGAAGGCTTACCATTAGAGACTAGGTATATATTGTAGGGAAATTTGAAAAAATAATAAGAAAAAATATTGATTCAACTAAATTGTATGTCACACTGGAACCCCAAAATAATCTAGTTATGAAGATGATGACTATAGAACAATGCCAAACATGTAAAGTAGGAAGGCACTCTCCACCACCTCTTTGCATAGTGACAAAGCAAACCTCACATATTTCTAATAGGGATTGACCCTGGGACCTCTTAATGGCACTAAAATAATCTATGTTATGATTTCCTAAATAATGTATAAAACTTTGATACAAGATGTGAATTCTAGTGATAAATCCTCCACATCACTAGATTAAATCAATTTTATGAAATCACCCTGATAGTAGTAGAAATATTTTTAAGCCATAGCATCTTCCAAACCTTAAGAAAAACACTAAAGTAGACTGAACTACCCTCAAAAATATTATTGAAAATATCACATGGTGAAAAAAATATTATGAATTTTTTTACTTTTCAATAATAAATAATTGATTCTTTTAAAAATGAAAATATAAAAACAACATATTAATTAACTATTTTCTTTTTTTTGCTAAGGCAAGAGTGGATCCTTCTATTTAATAAAAAGAGAAATATAATACAAAGTGACCGCAGCTAAGGGGTCCGCCAATCTGACAAGCCAACCCCAGAACAAGGTCACAAAACGACAAAGCACATTCAAGGACGCGACCCCGCCAAAACAGACCTACAGTCCAAAATCGACTGTTGGATCATGAACTGAAAATCCAGTGGATAAGAAAGATATTGGGTGGCCAACAAGCACACCTTTTAACAAAAGAATCGGACCCGATAAACCCATTAGACCATAATCTATAATCTTATCGGGTCTGTTTTTGGCTTAGCCTTCGATCACTTTAACCCTCCGAAATCCACCATCTGCACGTGATCCTGGAGAGGTCTTGTGAACAGCTCGAAACTTAACCCCTGATATGGACCCACCAACTTGCACGTAGAATCCTGGCCGTAGCTTATCCGCGCTTGATCCAACGGTTATAGATCATATCGCATAGGCTAATAGTATTGATGGTTAACACGTGATGAAGGCGGTAATTCCACCCCACCCCTAGCCACGTATCGCATGGTGAGTGGAATCGCTCCCAAATGAGAAAAACCGCTCCCTGCTGGATGAGCTCGCGAAATACTGGAAACCACTGTAATGGTCGTAAAGCTGTTCACCAGAGTAGAAATTATGATTTTGCGGTTATCGAGAAAATCCGGGTTTTGACTCATGGGCCACAGGGAAATGAAGATCCCTGAGACATCTGGATTGCCATTACTTGCATTAAAGAGGCTGCCATAGACCTGCCCCCCAAAAGGGATCTCACTTATGTCTAAACACTTCATGATGAAACTAGAAAAACTGTACCTCGTTACTGAGGCTTTGTGTCAGCAAAAATGGTCTCTTGATTTTCCTGATGTTACTGTCGGTTGCTAAGGGCTCTGGATGAACAACCCTCCTTCAACCTGTCATCTGTTATCTCCTCCCACCAGCAGCAGAGATCAATGTGCTTATTTCGTACCCCCTCATTAGCTAGCTAGTCCGCCACTTTGTTGGCTTCCCTATGAACATGCACCAACCCAAGGGTTCTCAGCCGTCTTAGGGGCGCTTGGATTCTTTGGTAGACTTTCAAAAGCTGCCAATGTTCTGAGATTTTGCTAGGTCCCTATAATACTAGTGATTACCTCATTACTATTGTAGCTGTATCCCTTATTAATATTGTTGTGCCCCTATTGTCCCCATATTGTTATTACTATGCCCCATAGAATCCCTCTATTGTTATTTTTGTGGCTTTATATTATTATTGTTGTTGGCTGGTATATTGTGACTCCTTAGCGCCTAATTATATATGAAAGGAGGTTTTTGTTATTTTGAATCATCAAATAATTGTTTTTCATTTATTTTAATGTAAAGGAGGTTGCCCCCTCGAAGAGGCTGAATTCTAAGGCATTGATATATCTTTTCTATCTTTTTCTTAAGCTGGTTTCATAACATTTGGTATCAGAGTTTTGGATTCTAGGGCTTCACTGCTGCAAATAGGTCATCATGGCATTTTTGCTATAACTTTTTTTCTGCGATGTTTCAGACGCTAGAAAAAACCCATTTGAGAAGAAATTGCGCTGAACCTCGGATCTGAATTTCAGAGCTTTTCGCGCTATATTTGCGGAGATATGATTTGAGGAAGTTGGTCTTTTTGTAGACTCCTGAATTACATTCCAAACAGGTGACTTGGGGAAAATCGTCATAACTTTTTCTTTGAGCATCGGATTGAAACTTTGTAAGAAGGTACAAAAAGAGGACAGATTGTAGTTTCTTGTATATATTTTTCAGAGCCACATGTAGAAACAGTGACTCGTGACACGCTGTACAAGTTCGCTCTACTGAACTAGTCTATAATCAAGTCACTGTGGGAGATTTCGCATAACTCTTCCTTAGAGAATCCAATTTGGATTAGAGTGGTGGCATTGGAAAGAAGAAATAGAGGGCTACTGCAGGTCACAATTTTAGAACTGGATGATCTGAAAGTACAGAGATACATCAGAGGAAATATCGAACTCCCACAAAGTGAAAAAAGGTGTGTAGATTTTTTTAAATTTTTGCTTAAGCTTGGTTTGAAAATTTATTTTGAAGGAATTCAAAGGGCATAGTAGAGCATTATAATCAGTAACTGATGCCCCGAGGAAAGAGAATGCAAACACCTAGTAAGCAACCTGAAAGCTCTAGCATGTCTCATGAATAAGAGGAAGAAATGGTACATGATATATCAAAATTACAAGACCAAGTGCAACAAATATCACTCTCACAAAAGCTAACAGAAGCTAAGATAAATGGCGTGGAATCTAAGATAAAGGGCGTGGAAGCTAAGATGGACAATTTGAAGATAGATTTGAAGACATATTTGAAGAGAGACATGGAAGATTTGAAGACAGATTTGACAAATTTTATACAAGAAATACTTACTAATGGTGAAAAGGTGGTAAAGGAAACTCATGATGCGAACAAAAGAAATGTTAATCATGATTTCATAGACTCTAATGTGGGATCGAAGACCCAC